>JBBPBX010001089.1:33972-60570 GCA_038048925.1 Garcialebias charrua | reverse complement strand
GAGTTGTTGCCATGGCAACTAAAACCGCAGCATCCGAAACTCACCAGGATGGAGAGGAAGGCGCCCAAGACGAAGCAGATGAGGAAGCCCTTCATCCTCGTCCCCCAGGCCAGCGTCGACGCCTGATTGGCACTCTGCAGAGATGCACAAAAACTCAGGTTTTATCACATAAAACAACTTTAAATGTGATCATTACATGTTAAAATAAACAGTTATAGTTGCTTTTCTACTTGAATGCATCAAAACAGACTTATTACTAGAAAACCTCAGAGATTAAACACCAATTTTAGTCAGATTCTTAAGAAAAATGTCAGATTTGTGTAAAGGGTGAAACACAAAAACTCCAACACAGATTACTGATAATTTAACTTTAACATAACTTTTAGTTAAGTTCCGTTTAAACTCTGCCGAATCACTTGTTAAAAGCTTTATTGTGGTAGAGTCAAAGATGGACAGAGAATAATCCCCAAATTATTGTAAAACAGGAGAAAAGCTAAAAAACATGCGGATTTTCCAGGAAGTTCGGCTACATCTTCTAACTGGGTTTATTTACAAAGATTGGTTAATTAAAACCATTTCATCTGTATTATTCAAACATATTAATCACATATAAGTGTTTTATATCTGTCGGTTCGCATTTAACTCAGTTCTGACCCCAGATTTGGACAATAAAAGGGTTATTTCGTTGTTTTTAGCAGTTTCTCATCATCAGTTATGAGCTAGCGGCTAACAACTAGCTAACAACACCTCCAGAATGCCGCTCCCGTCCGTGTTCCCGTCATCCTGCCCGCTCAAAACGCTCTTCAGTTTATCCATAAACTCTGCGTTTCTCCCGGACAGACTCATAAACCACCGGGGGGGTCAGAAGCTTCCCAGGTGTCGCTGGTTTCAGGTGCGGCAGGTGTTTTTTGAGCGGCGTTAAAGTTGAAATAAAGAGAGGAACACAGTTTTCATCAACAGGTGCAGCACTTCCGCTTGCAGTACCACCTCTGGCCACACTGTTGAAAAGAGAGGCGCTGTTTCCTCCTAAAGGACGAACAGCTTTTAGAGATGACTGATATGGAAGTCCATTAATGACACTTGGGGGAAAAAACAAAAAAACAAAACATGGGTTGTTATTAGTTTTAGTCATTACTATTGAGTTTTAAAGTTATACTTTAGAAACAAATTATAAAAATAATGACTTTAAAACACATATTAAAGACCTTAAAACTCATAATTTTAACTTTAAAACTAATACTTATGACTTTAAAACACATTACAAAACCTATAAAGCATAACAATCCATTTAAAGTCTATTTATCATGACTTTTAAATAAATATTTACTTTAAAACACATATTAAAAACTTTAAAACTCGTAATTTTAATTTTTAAATTAATACTTATGATTTTAAAACTAATTACAAAACATATAAAGCATATAACAATCAATTTAAAGTCTATTTATCATGACTTAAAAAATTACTTTAAAACACATATTAAAAACTTTAAAACTCATAATTTTAATTTTAAAATTAATACTTATGACTTTAAAACTCATTACAAAACCTATAAAGCATATAACAATCCATTTAAAGTCTATTTATCATGACTTTTAAATAAATATTTACTTTAAAACACATATTAAAAACTTTAAAACTCATAATTTAAATTTTTAAATTAATACTTGTGATTTTAAAACTAATTACAAAACATATAAAGCATATAACAATCAATTTAAAGTCTATTTATCATGACTTAAAAAATTTACTTTAAAACACATATTAAAAACTTTAAAACTCATAATTTTAATTTTAAAATTAATACTTATGACTTTAAAACTCATTACAAAACCTATAAAGCATATAACAATCCATTTAAAGTCTATTTATTATAACTTTTAAATAAATATTGATTTTAAAACACATATTAAAGACCTTAAAACTCAAAATTTTAACTTTAAAACTAATGCTTATGACTTTAAAACACATTACAAAACCTCTAAAACATATAACAATCCTTTAAAGTCTATTCATCATCTTTTAAATGAATATTGATTTTAAAACACATATTAAATACCTTAAAACTCATAATTTTAACTTTAAAACTAATGCTTATGACTTTAAAACACATTACAAAACCTCTAAAACATATAACAATCCTTTAAAGTCTATTCATCATCTTTTAAATGAATATTGATTTTAAAACACATATTAAATACCTTAAAACTCATAATTTTAACTTTAAAACTAATGCTTATGACTTTAAAACACATTACAAAACCTCTAAAACATATAACAATCCATTTAATACTCAAACATAAATTTAAGTCTATTTATCAATTTCAATTGGGGGAGTGGTGGCGCAGAGGCTAGAGAAAGGGGGCCATTGATCGGACGCTCACCAGTTCAACTGCCCGGAAAGGTGAAACACCCACGCCTGCCTCCACCCTCATTTGCCCCACCCTTGAGCAAGGCCTTCAACCCCCATCATCTGCCCCCCCTGGCACCTTAGGAAGAAAAAAAAAAACTTGAAAATTCAAATTTAGCCTGAAACTCAAAATTATTACTTAAAGATGTATCACTTTGACTAACCACGTGACATTTTGTCCTTTATATGACAGAAATTGTTTTTTTTTTTAAGCCTGTAATGTTGCATAAAAAAAAGAAAGATCTGAATAAAATCCTGTTAACACTGTTGACAAGTGAAAAAATATTTTAATATAGACGACTCAGCTTCTAACTTTTGGTCTCCTCTGGTGTCACTTGTTATCAAACTACATAACGACTAGTTCACGAGTAATAGTAATTAAGTTTTTTTTTCATATTCTTTCTGCTAATTTCAGCTTTTTTTCTAATCAGTTCAGCCTCTCTCTGTCTATTTCAGTTAATTTAGCTAATTTTAGCCTTTTATCAGCCTTTTTTAAATTTATTTAAGCTTTTTTTCATCTTCTTTCTGCTTATTTCAGCTTTTCTGTTCAGCGTCTTTGTCTATTTCAGCTAATTCAACAAATTTCAGTCCTTTATCAGCCTTTTAAAATTTATTTAAGCTTTTTTTCATATTCTTTCTGCAAATTTCAGCTTTTTTCTTATTTGTTCAGCGTCTCTGTCTATTTCAGAATTCTGCTCATTTTAGCCTTTTATTGGCTTTTATTTATTTAAGCCTTTTTCATCTTTTTTCTGCTAATCTCAGCTTTTTTCTAAACTGTTCAGCCTCTCTCTGTCTATTTCAGCTAATTCAGCAAATTTTAGCCATTTATCAGCTTTTATTTCAGCTAATTCTGCTCATTTTAGCCTTTTATTGGCTTTTATTTATTTAAGCTTTTTTCATCTTTTTTCTGCAAATTTCAGCTTTTTTTCTAATCTGTTCAGCCTCTCTCTGTCTATTTCCAGCGGGTTCGGATGTATATTTCAGCTAATTCAGCTAATTTTAGCCTTTTATCAGCCTTTTTTAAAATTCTTTAAACTTTTTTCTTATTCTTTCTGCAAATTTCAGCTTTTTTTCTAATCTGTTCAGCCTCTCTGTCTATGTCAGCTAATTCTACTCATTTTAGCCTTTTATCGGCTTTTATTTATTTAAGCTTTTTTCATCTTCTTTCTGCTAATTTCAGCCTTTTTTCTAAACTGTTCAGCCTCTCTGTCAATTTCAGCTAATTCTTCTCATTTTAGCCTTTTATCTGCCTTTTTTTAAGCTTTTTTCATATTTTTTCTGCTAATTTCAGCTTTAAAAAAAAATCTGCTCAGCCTCTCTCTGTCTATTTCAGCTGATTCTGCTCCATTTCTGTTTTATTCAACTTTTTTTTTTACATATTTCTGCTATTTTCCCTTTGCTTTTATTTTCCTGCCTTCAGCAAATGTCAGCTGTTCAAATCCAACTCACACTAACAGTTTAGCGATGAAACGTTTTCTGGTGGCTTCAACAAAAATCATTCAGGAAAACATTCATGCTTCAGTTTAGCAGGAAACACAATTCCTCTGGTTCATATTTAATAAAACATGAGACCTTCAAGAGTGAGGGTGAAGACCTCAATGATGGAGATTTGTCTCCATCTGGTGAGAAAAACATAAACTCCTGAGGACTGTTTGAAGGAAGATGATGTTATGGTTTAAAAATATTTTTTATTGTCTAGTTATAATTTTGATATGTTCACTACAAATATATATACTGTATTTCATTATAATGCAAATGGAAATGGACTAAGGGGTGGATTTTTACTCCATTTTATTTTGTAAATATGCATGAATTGTCACACTTTTAAATAAAAAAATCACGTATTCTCTGGCAAGTCACTAAAAACTGAAGGGATGAAGCGGTTTTCTGTCCATAATGTTCACTTTAGGTAGAAAAAAACACGTTTCTGCAGGTGGAACGCATAAAAACAAACATGGACGTCATTTTGTGATAGAATACAGAGAATGGATCTGAAGAATGGTATTATGGAGACTTGACGGGAGAATTAAATTATAGATATTTTGACAGAAACTGACATACAGTATATATGTTATTGTGACAAGGAGGAGGCTTGGATCATGTCATACATGTTTTTTTAATTTTAACAAGAAAACTAAAGCGTTGGTTTTATCGTCTGCTTCTTGCATCTTGGTTCCTTCATCAAACCAAACTTAGAGGTTCAAATTGATGTCAATCTTAAATGCAACCATCAAATCAAGTCAATTAAATCTAATTTAGAGAAGGCTCGTTTTTTAAACAGTGACCCACAGCTTCATTACACCATTACCATATTTTCCGCCGTACACGTCGCATCAGTCCAATTAAGTCCAATAAAGTGGAAAAATCCATAAACATGTCGCACCGCCGTATAAGTCGCAGGACATGCTAATTAGGCAAAAAACTGCGACTTATATGCCAAAAAATACGGTACTGTGAATGTATTTTGGGGTCAGGGCGTTTTGCCCCATTAAAATGGTGCCAAGTCTTTTAACTAGCACAAGAAAATGTAATCACGTTACACTTGTTGTAAAATTGCACTATTGGTTGACAATCCGTTTGGAATTTGTTTTTAAATTGTTAAATTTTGCGCCTCCTCACGTTTCTGAGCTTACCTGCCCATTCTCCCAGGTCTGCTTCAAGGATTAGGTCTAATCCCAGAGGGGATTGAAATTTTAGGGCGTTGGCGCCAAAACCGTGGAACAAACTGCCTTTGCACATTCGAGAGGCGTCCTCTTTAGCTGCTTTTAATTATTCACTTAAAACTATTTGGTTCTTTGGCGTCTGTTATGGTTTTATCTTTTATTGCTTGTGCTATTGAATACACGTTTGTTTTGCACTGTACAGCCCTTTGTTATAACGAGGAGTTTTGAAGGGATTTATAAATGAATCGATTGTAAATACAGCCTGAACAGCACATTTCATGGCCTATTACAAAGAAAGGCTCCTGATGCTCGAGTCTGACTGTGAGCAAAACATCTCACGGAGCAGTGGACAGACCGCAAATGTCCACAAAGTTTGGTCAGATGTCACAAAAAGAAGAAAAATCAAACAAAAGAAACTGAATAAAACACGTTTTATTGTGAGTTTACCGTATTTTTCAGATATAAGGCACATTATTCATTCATTCATTCAACCTTTGTTTAGTCAGGTAAATCTTTTGAACTTCATGGGCTCATTTACGAAAGCGACCTGCTAAAACTAAAGAACAATGAACAGCAGTGATAGAATTTCATTAAACAATAAACAAACAAACAATAAACAATAGAAAACAAAAAGAGAGAAAAAAACAAAAGATTTTTTTTTTTTTAACAAAGTATCAAAAAACTAGCAAAACATTATAAGGTAGATGTATAAAATCAAAGACAGGAACAAATCTGCATTGGTTTTTGCCAGGATTCCAACAGATTCTGAAAACCATTTAGAGAAGTCAAGGTCGAGAGCTTCAGATCTTTTTGTAAGATATTCCATGAAGCAGGAGCAGAGTAGGAGAAGGCCCTTTTTCCAAGTTCAGTCCTCACTGACGGAACACTGCAGGTAATCATGTCCTGAGAGCGCACACTGTAGCTGCACTCACGCAAAGACATGTAGGAGGAGATGTATGAGGGCAGCAGACCAAGAAGTGATTTAAAGATGAAAATGTACCAGTGGAAGAGTCTGCGTGAGGTTAATGATGTCCAGTTAACCAGTGAATACAGGGTGCAGTGGTGGGTACGATAATCACAACCAGTTATGAATCTTAGTGCACCATGATAGACCACATCCAACATCCGCAGGGTGCTTGTAGGAGCATTCATGTAGAGAATGTCACCGTAATCAATGGAGGGAAGGAAAGTCACAGATACAAGGCGTTTCCTAACATTCAGTGTTAGACATGATCTGTTTCTGAAAAAGAAACCCAGTTTAACTTTCAATTTCTTCACTAGGTTTTCCACGTGGAGTTTAAAAGAGAGATGTGAATCGATCAGGATACCCAGATATTTATAGGAATCAACAAACTCAATAGGGACACCATTTGAAGATAAAATCAGAGGAGGATCTGCTGGAACCGCCTTCCTATTTGAAAAAAACATCCCTTTTGTTTTATCAGCATTTAGGACAAGTTTGAGACGGAACAAATCTGACTGGATGATGTCAAAAGCGGATTGTAGTAACTGGAAAGCCTTAGCTACTGTTTTAGCTCGGCAATAAACAACTGTATCATCAGCATAGAAATGTAAGGATGCATCAGGGATGCAGTGACCTACATTAGCTATGTAGATTGTAAAGAGAGTTGGTCCTAAAACTGAGCCTTGTGGTACACCATTTTTAACTGTTAAATAGCTGGAAGAAGCACCGTTATGTTGAACACATTGCCTCCGATTGGAAAGATAGTTAGAAAACCAACCGATGGTGTGATCAGAGAAACCGATTTCTGAGAGCTTATGACACAGGATGTTATGATCCACAGTGTCAAAAGCTTTAGACAGGTCTAAGAAAAGTGCAGCACAATAGTCCTTAGCATCCAATGCTTCAACAACATCATTCAGAACCTTCAGAGAAGCAGTTGTTGTGCTGTGTTTTTTCCTGAAACCAGATTGATGGAGAGGTAAGATGTTAAATGAGTCCAGATAATTTTTGATCTGAGAGTTTATCAGTTTTTCTTGAACCTTGGCTAAGATGCAGAGTTTAGAGATCGGTCGATAATTGTTCAGTGAGGTGGGGTCACCTCCCTTCAGCAAAGGAAGAACAAAGGCTGTTTTCCAAGCATCCGGAATGGTGTTTTGGCTTATGGATAGATTAAAGATGTGGGTCACAGGGACTGTGATGATATGAGCAGCCAGCCTTAAGAAATAAGGTGGAAGTTCATCTGGACCTGCAGATTTTTTAGGATCAAGATCATTTAACAGTTTATTTACCTCACTGACTGAGAATGGAGAAAAAGAGAAGGTGTGATTAACAGATGGTTGGCTTGTAGGAGGGATTTGATTTGTTGAAGTTTGATTATTAGATAAAGTGGCCGATTTTCCGTTTGTAACTGTATCAAATAAAGAACTAGAAGCAACAAAATGTTTATTGAAACAGTTCAGGATCTCGTGCTTATTTGACACAGGAACAGAGTCAACAAGAAATTGTGATGGGAGGTCAGATGATTGGGGGGTGCCTGAGAGAGATTTAATGGTTTTCCAGAATTTTTTAGGATCGTTTAGATTTTTGGAGGTCTGAGATAAGAAGTAGTTACGTTTTGCAGCTTTAATGGCAGTTGTGCATTTATTCCTTAGCTGCCGAAATTTCAACCAATCAGTGTCTGAGTGTGATTTTCTTGCTGCTGCCCAAAGATGATCTCTCCAGTGCAGGAGATCAGCTAGTTCAGGAGTAAACCAGGGGCTGTCACGGCCCTTTATCCTGAACTGCCGGAAAGGAGCGTGTTTGTTTACAAAGTAAATGAAACTACCATGAAAATAGTTCCAAGCGGTGTTCACGTCATTGATTTGTAGGATACGTTGCCAATCAAAGTGGGATAGATCCCAAAGGAATGACTGTTCACAGAAACGTTTCAAATCCCTTTTTTGGATTATTCTGGGCTTAGCAGGTGGAAGTTTAGTAGATCTAAGAGCTGCTATTACGGAATGATCACTCAAAACGTTAGCAAATACACCTATACCAGGAAATTTGTGAGGTGCATTTGTGAAAAACAGATCTAAGGTGGAAGATTTTTCGGGACATTTTAAGTTTGGTCTGGTGGGAGAATCGATAAGTTGTGTTAGATTGAGAGATAGGCAACATTCCCTGAATTTATCACAGAGGGGGGTCGACTTATTCCAGTCAATGTTGAAATCTCCTGCCATAACAATCTCATTGTGTTTTAAATTTCCTATGAATTCAGTCAGGTCATTAAATGAAACAAAGCAGTCAGGTAAGTCAGACTTCATTCAACACATTCACAATAACCACATGAAATTGTTTGAGGTCAGTAAGCACAAGCAGAATTAATACATAAGGTGCACCTGATTATAAGGCTCACTGTTGATTTTTGAGAAAATTAAAGGATTTTAAGTGCGCTTTAATGTTCCAGCTGTGAAACTGAACCAGTTTTAGGGAAAAGTAAAGGAACTTTAAATTTTATGGCAGCAACACATCTATAAAAAATGGGACAGAAGAAACAAAAGTGTAACAATTGCGGTTATATATCCCATCCAATTCAATCCATCTTTATTCATAAAGCACTTTAAAAACACCCATACACGACCAAAGTGCGGTACAGACAAGTTAAAAAGCACAAAAAAGAAGAAAATACCAGAAACAAATAATTTAAAAGACATAAACAGCTATGCAATAAAAATTGAAACAGTAAAAGGAGTATCAAATAAAGAACAATAGTAAAACCAACATCTCACATGGTGTCGAAAGCCTTGGAAAAAAGATACGTTTTAAGATGTGATTTAAAAACAGACAGTGAGGAGGCCTGTTCGAGCTTTCAGGAGCAGCTGATCAGCTGACCTGAGAGCACGTGAGGGGGTATAAGGAGCAGCTCGGAGAGGTAGGATTGGGCAAGACCATTGAGAGATTTAAAAGTAAATAAAATAATCTTAAAACTGATCCTAAAATGTATGGGCAACCAGTGAAGTGAGGCTAAAATGGCGGGAAATGTGCTCGTATTGAGTTAAAAGACGTGCAGCAGCATTTTGCACCATCTGAACACGGGCAATGGAGGAGCTACAACCCCCCACATAAAGAGCATTACAGTAGTCCAGCCTAGTGGTCACAAAGGCAACGTGCTGACGTGAAAGGATGGGTTTTATTTTAGCTGCCGTAACTGGAAAAAGCTCGATTTAACAGCTGAACTTATCTGGCTGCCGAGCTTAAGATCCACATCCATTTTCACCCCCAAGATTTGTAACGGTGGGCTTGATGAACTGGGCCAAGAGTCCCAGATCTGCTGGAGGGGGGGCCAGTGGTACCAACAAAAACCATCACTTCTGTCTTTTTCCCTCAATGAAATTTAAAAAGTTTAGAGCCATCCAGGCTTTCATGTCGTCAAGACACCTGAGCAACGGATTGGCATTGTGCAGATGTGGTTTTCTGAGAGGAACATAAATCTGACTGTCATCGGCATAACAGTGGAAGGAAATACAGGTAGTCCTCGACTTACGACGGCCTCGACTTACAACGTTTCCCGGTTACATCACGCATCTCCCATTAAAAAATAAATAAAAACAAAATTTTTTTGAAATTTTTTATTTTGAAAGCCGAGTTCCGAGTTCCTTCCTGTTTTGGCAGCAGAAGCAGTGGCTTGACAGGCAGAAGCAGCGGCACTCAGTGGAAAATTACAGGAGACCTCATTGTTAGACCGGAGGTTTTACGAGGCAGGAGGTTAGGAGCAACAAGCTAACATGCTAACAGATGTCACGTCAAGGGGCCTCCCTCCGATTTTTCTTTGAGACACGCTGCTTGCTCCCTCACTATCAATCTTTCGATTCCAACAGTCTTATATTGCCATCCGGTGGTCGAAGAAAGTTACTACACTCAAAACAAATCAAACGGTTCTTTTTAAATTTGACAATAATTATTGTCAAATTTCAAACACTATCGTTTATCGCAATAACTTCTGAGACAATTAATCGCCTAGCAATTTTTTTTATCCTATCAGCCGGTCGAAGCAGATGACCGCTTGTCCTGAGCCTGGTTCTGCTAAAGGTTTCTTCCTCATGAGGGAGTTTTTCCTTTCCACTGTCGCCTTCAGAGTTCTGCGATGGAGTTAAACTCAAAGCAGTCTGCTCCTCAGATAAATAATGTTATTAACTTATTTTTATACATGAATGTTTCAGTTCAGTGTCCTGAGATGACTTCTGTTGTGACTTGGTGCTATAGAAATAAACAGGATTGAAATTGAAATACAGATAATTAATAATTGGTTTCAGACACGAGAAAAAGGCTAGAGACGTTGGCAGGTAATGCTCCAGCGCTGGATGAAGGTCTTCTGCAGCGTTTTAGTTGACGATCCACTGGTGCAGCTGATTAGAGTCTGGCTGTGGGTGCAGGAGCTGCAGAGCAGAAAACAGCTGGATTGTCACCAATCAGTTTATTTATCAGCAGGCCAGTAAGAGGAAGTAAAGACAGGTGTTGACCAGTCTGTAATAAATGCGGTCCCGTTTCCCAGTTTAAACCACTGATGCGTCGACTATACAAGGGAACCCTCGAGTTACGTCAGGGATCCGGACCTACGGGTGTGACTTAGGTCGATTCTGTCGTATCTCGCGGACCAAAAACACGTGCCTGTCGTAGGTCCGCATTTCTGACGTAGGTCGAGGCTATACCGCTAACGGAGCGCCGCACACACATTTAACGGCATGAGAATGAACAAGCGGACATCCTGTGCCATAAACATGCACAGAACTTTATTTACAAACACTTAGATAACACATTATACCACACATTCATCCATAAACACACAAAACCAGTACAGCATGTACTGTACAGGTAAAGTACTGTACAGTAATGTTTTTTTCAGCACAGACAAAGCATACAAAATACAAATCTCTTCCTGAACAGTTCTCAGCCATAATCTGCAAATGAGTTCAACCATGAAACATGAACACTTCTCTTTGAGCAGCAGCTGTTAACATCAAAATGCAGTAAATCATAAGGAACTCCCATGCATTCATCCATGCATCCAGCAGCAGCAAAAACATGTCAACCATGAAACATGAACACTTCTCTTTGAGCAGCAGCTGTTAACATCAAAATGCAACAAATGATAAGGAACTCCCATGCATGCATCCATCCATCCATGCATCCAGCAGCAGCAAAAACATGTCAACCATGAAACATGAACACTTCTCTTTGAGCAGCAGCTGTTAACATCAAAATGCAACAAATGATAAGGAACTCCCATGCATGCATCCATCCATCCATGCATCCAGCAGCAGCAAAAACATGTCAACCATGAAACATGAACACTTCTCTTTGAGCAGCAGCTGTTAACATCAAAATGCAGCAAATGATAAGGAACTCCCATGCACCAATCATGCACCAAATCAGCCAAATCATCAGAAACATGTTGCAACCATCATGTTTTTGAAACCAGTGCAGTCCATGTGGTGTTTGTGTGCAGTCCATGTGCATGAAAAAGTCCATGAACTCTAAAAAAGCTAGAAGCAGCAGAAAAAGGAAACAAGGAAACAAAATGTCCTTACTTTGACTGAAGTGTAGGTAGACACTGTAGCCAGTGCTCAACCATGAATCAACCATGAACACTCAAGGCACTGTACCCCTCCCCCACCTTGCCGCTTGCCGTAATGACGCACTTTTTTTGCCGTATCTCGATTACATACTTATAATGTATTTCTGTCGTAAGTCCGTTTTTTCGGTCGTATGTCGACGGCATTCTTTCAAAGAGGCCTGTCGTAAGTCCGCGTTGCCGTAGGTCGCAGGTGTCGTACCTCGAGGGTTACCTGTATGTTCCAATGGGAACAATTTGTTTATGAGATTAGAAAATCGTTGCGCTCCATATTTAAATTTACATTTTACACATCGATTCATCCATTTTGGAATTAGGGTTGTAAATAAAAACGTAGGAAAAGCTTATTTCGTTGAAAAAAAAAAAACGAGTACAGGTAGTCTTCGACTTACGACGGTCTCGAGTTACGACGTTTCGTATTACAACACGCATCTCCATAAAAATAAAAAATAAAAATTATTTTGAATTTTTTTATTTTGAAAGCCGAGTTCCGAGTTCCTTCCGGTTTTGACGGCAGAAGCAGTAGCTTGATGGCAGAAACAGTGGAAAAACACAGAAAGACCCACTCTGGGCGGAGCTTCACGGCAGAACTAGCAAAGCAGTGAACAGTACAGGCGGAGATTAAATGCTCTGGACCGAGCTGACGGCGGTTTTAAGTCTTAAGCAAATATTGGATGGACGGACGGACGGAGGTAAGTCACCGTACAGCAAGCTACAGTTAGCCAGCTCCCTTTATGTGAATGGAGCCTGCTAGGGAGGAGGGAGACAGCGCAATTCAACTTGCTCCTTCGTCTTTAAAAACTGTGTTAGGATAGGCTAAGTGTTTGGTAACTGTACAGTACTGTACATGTTTTTTTTTTAGTATGTACGTATGTTCTGACTTACGTCGAAATTCGCTTTACGACGACGCGTAGGAACGGAACTTCGTCGTAAGTCGAGGACTGCCTGTATTTAATGTTTTTTTCTTCTTCTTTTTTTTAACAGCTCAGAGACAGACATGTAATCGGTCAGAGGTAAAGCACGACACACTGCTGGTCCCTATAAGACAAGATACAATTTGATGCTTTTTGGAAATGTATGGTTTTTAATTTATTTAGTTTTCGACATCTGGTTACTTCCAGAAATAGGATGCAGAGCGGCTCCATGGAGGAAAAACATTATCGTAAATTTAATACTTATACGCGGCAAATGTATTCTGTTACCAACAGAACGCAGCATCCTGAGGTTTAAAACCACACAAATGTTCCGGAGCTGCCAGATCGTTCCTTTATAAAGAAAAAAGCTGAACCTTCCCCCTGCCTTCTCCTCAAGCTTCAGCCATCCCAGCCCCCACCTCCCATCACTGCCCCCTCCAGCTGCCTCCCTCCCTCCCCCAGTGGCTCGTTGCCATGGAAGCTGATTGGTAGGATCTGTCTCTGTTGCACATTTACTCCATCCGAGCTGAAGAAAGCAGGAGAATTCAGAGTCCAACCCCACCTGAAACAACCAGAGACCATGCGTTAGTGTCTGAACGTAGTGATGAAGCACCTAAAGTATTTGAACTCGTCTCGGTTTGGTAGCACATTGAACTATTACAGGACGTTTAGAAAGACGTTAGCGCACTCCCAATGTTCTAACACACACACAAAGTCAAGGTTGTGCGACTAAAACCAGAGGACACAACATCCACCGTCTGCCATCGCTATGGCAACCGTGTTAAGGGTCACATGGGTGGGGGCTGGGTGAGTAACCACATGATTTTAACTGAAATTAACTAAACCGATGTTAGTCATCCTCTGTTTTACAACAAATTCAGTTTTGCTCAATTTAAAGTTCAGTGAGGTCCTCTGGATGGTTTCTTTGTGTGAAAAGTCTTTCATCCAAAGGACTTCTTCAGTCCGAGGACTCGGAGCCACAACAAAGTCAATCCCACAAGCAGCACGCTCACATAGTGGGCCAACCAGTTTCATGGTGATAAGATGGTTTCTGGAGTCCGCCCTCTCCCCCGTCGACTCCTCTGAGGCAGCCATGGCCAAAGTGGTTCAAAACATCAAAGTTCATGCGCAATAATCCAGGTTTAAAAAAAAATCCAACAAAGTGGTAGTAGGTAATTTGTCCCTTTCACGCCCCCATTTCCTGTTTATCGCTCCCACCCATGTTGGCGAGGCGACACACATTCATACTGTGGTCAACCACTAGGGGGCTCCACTCACACGCAGATGTCCGGATGTTTTGTTTTTAAACATGTAGAAGAAATATGATTTACATATTTGTTACGTATGCAAAATGTACTTTTTTTTATCATAGCTTAAAAGTGTGTTATTCAGTGTTTGGCATTTTGCTGTTACTGTATAAACTGGATGCTCAGATTAAATCTGTGGTCAAGTCCAGCTTTTGTCACCTGAGACAACTGGCCATGGTGAAACCATTCCTGTCACAACATCATTTTTTGAGATTGGGGTGAGTGGGGTCCTTCACGATGCAGGTGGCCCTCTTCCTGCATCTGGAGGTGTAGATGTCTGTGATGGTGGGGAGACTGACTCCAACAGACAAACACAGTCAACAATAAGACAGCAGACTGAAAAGAGTTGTGTTTTTAGAGCCAGTGTATGATGTTTAAGAACAAATATGGGTACTCTATAAACCACTAAACTCAATACAGGTAGTCCTCGACTTACAGCGGTCTCGACTTACGGCGATTCGGGGTTACGTCACACATCTCATTAATAAAAAAATAAAAAATTTTTTTTTGAATAATCTTATTTTATATGTTTAAATGTTCTTGATTTTATGTGTACAGCACTTTGTTGCAGCTGTATTTGTTTTAAATGGCTTTATAAATAAATTATTCTTATTCTTATTTTGAAGCCGATTACGCAGTTTTCGGCAGTGTTCGGCAGTTTTCGGCAGTGTTCTGCAGTTTTCGGTTAGCTTCGGTTAGCTCCGGCTTCGACAGCCGGCTTTGGACGGACCGTGTGTCCGATCAGAGGTTGGTTGCGCTCAGAGACATGAGCTCAAAACGCTCGGTGAACTCTGTGGACGTCTCAGGCGGAGGAATGGCTTGGCGGCCTGGATGTTCATGGGACCCTGAGCTAACATGCTAAGACGCCGAGAAAAGGCTTTGAGGCCTCGGATTTTGCCGGGACACGGAGCTAACATGCTAACACGCGGAGAGACGGCTTCACCAGCTCCCAGTAAGTTATTAACTCTTTTTTCCTTTCATTATGGCTCCAAAGGTATGGAGCTAACATGCTAACAGTCCTTCCTGTAAACAGTTTGGACCGTGTGAAGCAGCAGGAAGCTGCAGAGCTTGGACGTGCAACGAGCTAACATGCTAACAAACGGAGACAGGCTTCACCAGCTCACAGTAAGAAATAAACTCTTTTTTTCCTTCATTATGGCTCCAAATGTACTGTATGTGTTTTTTTTAATAAATATGTAGGGTACTGTGTTAGGATAGGCGAAGTGCTTGGTAACTGTACAGTACCGTACATGTACGTGTGGCGGCCAGTGTGTATGTGTTTTCCGACTTACTGTGTTTTCGACATACGAACGGGCGTAGGAACGGAACTCGTTCGTAAGTTGGGGAGTACCTGTACTCAGTATAGGTAAGTACCCAAACTAAAGTACATGTACTTGTATTCAGTCTTATATTCACCCCTACCTAAATTATTAAATAAAATAGCTTTGTAGTCACGATCACATTCAGAATATCTTTTATTACAGACACAGACTTCTTCAGTCCAGTGTCTCTTCCTGTTTGACCAAAGATCAATTAAAAATGCAAATCATCGTCACAGAAACAAAAGAAGGAACTCGAAAATGTGAAAAGCTCATTACATTAGCATTCTAAATACTAGTTCTGCTATCCCTTGCTTCCAACCCCCCTCGTTTCCCCCCATCAGCACCACATGCTCCATCCCTCTGTTCTCGTATAGGGCTGGCTTCACCTCTGTCAAGCTCCAGCGCTTCCATCCGGCAGCAGCACCGAGCTAACAAGTCTTTGTGAGGAGAGGAGGGGAGAAGAAGGAGGGGTTGCAGAGTAGGAGGAGGAACAAAAAAAATAAAAAATCAGTTGGTGAGAGAGCTGACAGCATGAAGGTGCAGAGGGAGCGGACAGAAGAGGTGTTCAGGGCTGCACAATAAACCCAGAGAAGAGGGAGCAGGCATCATGTCAATGCTCATTGCATCACCACGACACATGGGGGTATCTGGATGCTGCTGGTGAGCAACTGCGGGATGCAGAGCCAGTCCAGAGGACCTCCTGGAAACCAAAGGCCAGCTAAAGAAACAGGTCAGTGATGAGGAGACGGACACACATTCAGCACCTCTGAGGGCTTTAATTGCGTCACACGGTGGCGCTGGCTTACATTCGTCAAAAAGAATTCCCATGTCACTGTTTGGGATGAATGGGGAGTGGGAGGATGCTCCTCGTGATGCCTGGGAGGCAGGTTCATACATCCATAGCATCATCTGAGAGAACATTCATACTAATCATACAACAATTCTATTGTTTCTTCTTCAAGACCGTGAGCTAAATTGATCTGAGAGACATGGCTAGAAAGAATTAAGGAGGCTTTACTTAAAAAAGCCCGTCAGGGATGAGCAGAGCTCGATACTGTACAGAAGAAACACAGTAAAGGACAAAGACAAAGCCGGTCAAAGAAAAACCATTGCACCGGCACTCAGCTCTGCTGCATGTGATGTAATCCTCAACCATTTCCAACCTCGAGGCTCTTCTTCTTATACGTCCACTCGCTAACGAAGTTGACAGGGCTCCCAGAATGCACCCAACCATTAGCTGTGCTTCCGATATGGAACTCATGTAGTCGCCCTTAATCAGAGGTGCTCTTCTAATGGTCCACATAAGCAATCAGTTGGAAACGATGCTTTGCATAATTGTCACAGGGTTATCACATCGTTTAGGGGAATTTAGTTCCTATTTTTATGCACTCAGCCACATCACTCAACACCCAATGGTGAGCTTCCATTTGCAACAAGGATGGATCAGATCCATAAAGCTCTCCATGGTGCAACTGTATATTATTGGGTTTGATTGCTCAACAAAACTTACACTGCTTTAGGCAGATATTGGTTTAGACGTCCTGAAATGTCAGCATAAATATAACTGACAGAGAAATACTGATGTTTAGGTTTTGTTGTTGAGACGTTTGGTCCTTCATCCAAAGGACTTCATCAGTCCGAGGAGCCTAGCACTAGCGCCCCCCCCCCCCAGCCTTTAATTGACTAGCTATCTCAAACTTTTCCTGGTTGTCTATGGAAATGAAAAGCTCCATTCCCTGCCCCATCGCTCCCCTCCCGAGGTGGACCTGTGTCAGAGTTGAGCCGGCTGATAGACACTGCACCATCTTTATCAGGACTATGGAAATTTCTCAGTGTTCATGAACAACTCACTGCTCTCATCGGCCTCCTCATGCATAAATGTACAGTATTATGATGTCATCAGTATGTTGCTGTTTCATGTGCTGAGGTCATTTTTTTGCAACTTTCACACTGTGCCTATTGTCTAGGACAGGGTGCGAGATTTGATTTTTTTTTAACACCTACACTCTCACTCTTGTTTCCTTTTCCTTATCTGAACATAGGGCTGTGCCTCTCGAGGCCGGCGGCCTCAGTCACCTCCGTCTGCCCATGTCTGTTAGTTACGTTTCTCTTGGACGGGCTGTACTGAAATGTTATTTTGTTGCACTTCGTTGCAATAGCAATAAAGCAGATTATCTAAAAAAAAACAAAAAAAAAACAATGTTTTGTTTCTTTGCTACATTTAACTTTCAGCAGGAACTTCGATACTTTTACCTTTTGGCTAGTGTTTTGCTTTTGTATTTTAACTAGTTATTCTTTTAGCGTTAATCTATTGTTTTGCTTATTTAGCTTCTAGCAATCGTTTTGGTTATTTTAGTTTTTAGCTGTTTGCTTCTTTTAGTGAACAACATGGTTTAGTCTTCAGTTTCAGTCGTTCAGCTTCTCCCTCAAAATTAAAAACACAACTCTTCAGCTCTGATTGGACAAAATCTCTGTTTCTTTTATCGTCTATAAACAGATTTACACTGGCTCCTAAAATAAGAAACAATGAGAGTTCCTTATCTTAAAATGAAATGTTAATAGTTTAAAATGTTTCCTTATTTTAAGGGATAGTAGCACCGCACAGTCAAACACTAAAATGAAAAGAGGAACATCTTTCGTCGTCTAAAAAATAGTGAGTTAATGCATTTAATCTTGAATTTACATTTTTGCATTCATCGAAAACATCTAATCTCTCCCCTTTTTTATTATCCACCAACACTAAAGCTATCTGTTTAGCTGCTAAATGCTAGCTAGGCTTTATATTAGTGAACTTTTCTTGTTAGGTGAAAAGCTGGTGAATTGTTATCATACTTTCCCATCGAGAACAGCTACCTAGTGAGAATTAGGATTTTGCGAGTGAGAATGAAGTTTCGAGACCATAAAACCAAAACAAAAGTCTCAAAACGCAACAGATTTATTGCTATCAGCTAGCAAGAAGCTAATGGGACTGTCAAAACTACTGAAAACGACTGCAAAGTCACACTTATCCAAAACTCTCTGAACTTTAGTAGGGCGGATGATAAATCTTTGTACATTTTCTTACAAAATACCTAAACAAAAGAAAAAAAAGTCATAAAATGACTAACAATACATGTTAGCGCATTTAATCATATGGGTGTTTTGGATGTTGTGAAAAGGTTGCGTCGTAATTTTGTGTAAACGTTGATCGTAAAGTTTAACCGGTCTGTTTTGCCCAGATGTGAACGGTGGACGGAGCCACACGATGAGCGGGATCCTGAAGAGAAAGCTCGAAGAGGGGGCCTCCTCTTATTTGTCCCTGCAGGGGTCCGAAGATGACGAGGTTTCCTGCAGCGACAGCGGCAACAGTAGCGATAGTGTGAATCGTTCTGTGCCCTCTGGAATCCTGAATTGTAAGGTTTCGCTCCCGAACTCCATAAACACAACAATCAGATTATAAAGTGATAAAATTCATTCATAACCCCACAGTTGGAACAACAACAAACTGAACTTCTGCTTTATGCATTTTTGTCATCAGTCTGAAAACAATTTGGCTGTGCAGAGCTCCTGAGGTAAATTTTATCTCTGCTGATTGCACAGCTTTAGACCTATGACACTAATGTGACTCTTGTAATGTCTTACAATACAAACTACTCTCTTTTCATTGGGTTTGTCACCAATGCGCTCACAATTGTCTGTTTTTTTAAACCTAAAACAAGCACAACTCCAAAATGGTGGGTATGTTTCGTTACAGTAAACAGAATACAATGATTTGCAAATCTTTTTATTCACAGTGGTACATGGCAAACATGTCAAACGTATTAAAAAAAAGGCTGTAAATGAAAGTGGTACAAATAAAAAATAGCTGGAGGAGTTTTAATCATCGTTATTGTCAATGGGTGAGTAGGAGGACAAGGTATAGAAAGAGCATTTTAGAAAGTCTGAATCTCTTCGAAGTAAAGATGGGCAAAGGTTCACCAGTCTGTAGAAAAACTATATTAAAATAGCAGAACAATTTCAGAATAAAGCTCCTCAACATAAAATCGAGAATACTTTAAATATCTGATTCTGTTCTGGACATCGTTGAATCAGATATTTAACGTCTTTTCAATTGTAAATTTCTAATATGTTTCCCGGCAGCACGGTAGCTCAATTGGTAGAGCTGCCGCCTCTCAGCGAGCAGGTCACCCCGGTTCAAATCCCAGTCAGGGACCTTTCTGGGTGGAGTTGGCATGTTCTTTATGTGTGGGTTTTCTCTGGGTACTCCGGTTTCCTCCCACAGACTAAGAATATACATGTTAGACTGATTGGTAACTCTAAATTGTCCCTAGGTGAGAGTGAGAGAGTGAATGGTCGTTTGTCTCTATGTGTCCCTGTGACGGACTTGCGACCTGTCCAGGGTGTACCCCATCTCTTGCACAGAGACTGCTGGATATGGGCACCAGTGACCCCCGTGACCTGAAAAGTAAAAAGCGAATAAATATAACGGATGTATGGATAATGTTTTACACCTTTGTTTCAATCTCAGCTTCCATCCAGCAGCCGGCCAAGCGACTGCGCGGCCGCAACGTGCACTTTGAGAGCGTGACCGTGTACTATTTCACCCGGCGGCAGGGTTTTTCCACTGTGCCCACACAAGGGGGCAGCACCCTTGGGATGTCGCCTCGCCACAGCGGCGTGAGGCACTTTACTCTCAGAGAGTTTGCCATGGAGCAGAAACGAAGCCATCGGAACATGTTGCGGGACCACCTCAAAGAAGAGAAACTCAACGCCATAAAGCTCAAAGTCAGTGGGAAAATCTCATTTTGTTTCAGGGTTTTTCGTAGCATTAGCCTTACCTTTTCTTTGTTTTTTCTAGCTGACTAAAAACGGAACCGTGTCATCGATAGAGGCGGATACTCTTACACTCGATGACATCTCAGAAGACGACCTTGATGTGGACAACACGGAGGTGGATGATTACTTCTTCCTCCAGCCTCTGACCACCAGGAGGCGCCGCGCGCTTCTGCGTACCTCGGGGGTCCGCCGCATCGATATGGAAGAGAAGCACGAGCTACGCACCTTGCGGATGTCCAGAGAAGAATGTGGGTGTCGCTGCAGGGGGATATGTGACCCAGAGACTTGTGCTTGCAGCCTGGCCGGCATTAAGTGCCAGGTAAATGGAGCTGTGGTGAGGCCCATCTGTAATACTACAGTGTTGTTCATGTCTGTCTGTGCAGTCAAAACAAAAATAGTTTTATTTTACCTTTTGGAAGTTAGTAAATTATCCATCCATTCATCCATTATCTTCCACTTGTTCCAAAGTCGGGTCGCGGGGACAACATCTTGAGCAAGGAGACCCAGACATCTCTTTCCACAGCCACCTCTTCCAGCTCTTCTGGGAGGACCCCAAGGCGTTCCCAGGCCAACTGAAAGACGTAGTCCCTTCAGCATGTCCTGGGTCTTCCCCGGGGTCTCCTCCCAGTTGGACATGCCCGAAGCACCTCCTTAGAGTGGCACCTAGGGGGCATCCTTACCAGATGTCCGAACCACTTCAACTGGCTCCTCTCAACGTGGAGGAGCAGCGGTTCTACTCTGAGTCGTTCACAGATAACTGAACTTCTCACACTATCTCTAAGGGAGAGTCCAGCTACCCTGCAGAGGAAACTCATTTCAACTGCCTGTATCTGTGATCTCATTCTTTCGGTCACTACCCAGAGCTCGTGACCACAGGTGAGGGTAGGAATGTAGACTGACCGGTAAACAGAGAGCTTTGCCTTACAGTTCAGCTCCCTCTTCACCACAACGGACTGGTACAGAGTCCACAATACTGCAGATGCTGCACCAATTCCTCTGCCAATCTCACGCTCTATTCTTCCCTCACTCGTGAACAAAACCCCAAAATACTTGAACTCCCCCACTTGAGGTAGAGGAAATTATCGTTAGTACATTTTGCCAGACTTATAAAGTCACATACATTAGTTGGCATCCTGCATCCCAACTGTTCCCTCACAGCAAGAAGGTCCTGGGTTTAATCCCCAGGTTGGCATGGCAACTTTCTGTATGGAGTTTTTTCATTCTCCTTGGGTTTGCGTGAGTTTTCATTGGGTACCTGAGTTGTCTCATTGTCCAATAACATGAAGGTTTAGACTGCGTTCAGACTCAGGCCTACCTTGGAGTGGGGTTTGCCTCGTTAAATAAAGGTTAAATAAAAGTTCTGTCAAAAGATTTGAAATTCCATGAACTGGGAGGATTTCTTCTACTGTCCTTTGCCATAAATCACTCATTCCACGTAACTCTTTCAAGCAGTGTCCAAGAACTTCTGCTCTTATTGGAATCATGTGTAAAAGGACTCAGGAGGAATCGGAAGTAAAGGTAAAAACCACTGCTGCTTTGCTTCTGACTCAGCAATGGTGGTAGTCACAGGGCAGAGTTGGCAAGTGTAGGCAATATAGGAGGGGGCGCTCCAACCATTTATGATGTAAATGAGCAAACTGGCCAATTCTATAATTCCTTTCCTGGTTGAAGGGTGCGGTTTTAGATTAGATCATTCCTGAGATCATTACACTGCTGTCTCGAATCTTCTTCTGTCCCAAACAACTGAACACAAATGTGAAATAACTAAATTAAAATTCATCATACAGTATTTTGTTGCTAGCAGGTTCTACATAGACATTCCAGGTGCTTCTTAGGTAGCTAGAACATTGGTTAACCACGGTTCACTTCACTTTCCACCGGTGTCCCTAAAATACATTGCACTTGTGCTTTGCGTAAAATTGCAATTTAATTTAATAAACTATCATAATGTCTACCGGTATATTTTTTTATTTTACGTCACAGTTTGGTTTATGACAATTAGCTTATTATTCAACCTGTACACAATTGACACATTAGAGGGATCTCGACTGCCACTCGTGGCATTTGTACCACAGTTTGAGAATCAATGTTCTGACCAACCTATAGTTATAAGCTAAATAAGCTTAACACATTAGATTGCGTCTATGAGTCAGCACCTCTGTGAAATTTGCTGTATTTAATTGACTAATCAAAACTAGCCTAGGTGTCATTAATGTTAGCATTTTAACACAAGTCCTTAGGACTGCTAGTAAACAGCAGGTTGTGGCTATGTGTAAATGTCAGATAATTTGAAAATAAAATGGATTACTGATTAAATGACTGTTAGCTCAGCGTTAACCTTTGTCGTGCTCTATGTTAACAGAAAGTTAGGACACTGTATTCCACTTTTGTCCTGCAAAGTCTTGTAGAAACAAATTATTTATCGTGCACCACCTTTATTTTGTGCTCCGAAAGCCTAAACTACAAAATACTTTACAGGTGCTCTGCATCTGACACTTTATTTTGATTCTGTCGCCGTTAAACTTTAATAATGTTGCAAAATGACTGATAATTTATTTTAGAGGGAACTAATTTGTATCAAGGCCAAAATGAGTTTTGGAAAAACCTTAGTTAGGCGAAAAACATTCTTCTTCTACTTTTTGATGTGCTGTAAATGTGGAAGTCTCGCCACCTAGTGGCGCAGCGTGGGAGTTTTAATATTTTTGTTAAAATGAAGAAAAAATATAAACAGTAATAAAAAAAGTAAACAATAAATAAATAAATAAATAGCCAAAGCAGTATAAACAGGGCTTAAAGGTGGGGTGACATGATGTTGGAACTATGCATAAAGTGGCAGAGTAGCTACTCAGCTTTGATTTTTTGTACACAGATGCTTCGAATAATTAATATATAAAAGTATTTTTTAATAAAATAGTTTTCTGCAGTGCGTCGCAGTTTTCGGGTGGAGAAAGGAGGGGCCAAACACAGACGCATTTTTATGACGTAATGTATTGAACGCACATTGCGAATAACTATGGCAGAGAATACAGGTAGTCCTCGACTTACGAACGAGTTCCGTTACTACGTATCATTCGTAACTCGAAAATTCGTGTGTCGGAACGCATAACACGTGTCGTTCGTAAGTCCGGATTTTTGGTCGTAAGTCGGAAAATGTATGCTAACGCTGTGCCGCACACCCGTTTATCAACATGAGACTGAACAAGTGTACATACTGGTTCATAAACATGCACATAACTTTGTTTACAAACGGTTAGCTAACACACTTTCATCTAAAAACACATAGTGCTGTATTAACTGTACAACATTACTGTTCGTAAGTCCTTTCATAAGTCCGGAACTTCGTAAGTCGAGGCCGTCGTAAGTCGGGGACTACCTGTATACAAACCGAGGCATTAAGCAATCTAAGTGAAGATTTGAGCGATTTGTCTTCAGTTTGGGAAGCCAAAGTTAGTTTGATTGATGAACAAGAAACAGCTGGTTCTAATTTTAGGTCTGCAGCCGTACTTATTTAGTCCTTACCGTTCAGTGAGCGAGGTGGAGCGAGGGGGACTCCGACATTCCAGATGAGCAAAGTTCCGAGGGTGACGGGCTGGAACCCGATCGTAGTCATCTACAGGGCTGGCGATGTTAGAACACCTAAATGCTACACAACGTACCGGCATTTTTCAAGCTATACAAAAGAAAATAGGCGATATTGAAGACAATGACACTGCATGCTAATAGCAGAGGCAGACAGAAACTTAGTTGAATGATACAACATATACAGGGAGTCTTTGACTTACGAACGAGTTCCGGACCTAAGGAATGTTCGTAACCCGATTTTGACGTAAGTCGGAACCCATAGCACGTGCGTTCATAAGTCCGGATTTTCGTTCGTAAGTCGGAAAATGTATGCTAGTGCTGCGCCAAACACCCGTTTTTCAACACAAACGTACATACTGGTTCATAAATATGCACAGAACTTTGTTTACAAACGGTTAGCTAACACACTTTCATCTAAAAACACCTAAAAACACATACCAGTGCTGTATTTAATGTACAACTGTACTGTTCGTAAGTCCGTTCGTAAGCCCGAGTTGCCGTAAGTCGAGGGCGCCGTAAGTCGAGGACTCCCTGTATATGTTGTGCCACTTTATGCATAGTTCCAAAATCATGTCACCCCACCTTTAAGTCATATATTTTTGTATTAATAAGATTTTTTTTTAAATAGAGCAAGTATACTCATATTTTCCTGATGAATGTCTGACAGCTGAATGTTTTTATCAAAGTGTCGTAAAGGTCGGTGTATTCCTTTAAGCACCACAGAAAGTGCTTTGAAAGTTTGGAGCAAAACAAATGTTGATTTTTGCTTCTAAACAGAGGAAGTGGAGTATTTCTGTCCCCTGGTTGGGTTAATTACCAACGCCACCAGCAGATTCTGCAGTTTCATACCACACGTGACCAGCTCTGATTGGCAACTCATGAACTGCTGCTCCGGCTCTACACATGTATAATACTGATTTTTGTTACCCACCCCCCCACACAGGTAGATCGCATGTCCTTCCCCTGTGGATGCACCAAGGACGGCTGCTGCAACAGCACAGGACGGCTGGAGTTCAACCCGGTCCGGGTGCGCACCCACTTCCTGCACACCATCATGAAGCTGGAGCTGGAGAAGGGCCACGACGAGCAGTATCGCCACCAGCAGACGGAGCAGCAGCTCGTAACCAACGGCAACGGTTACCACAGCAACCCCACCTTCATCCCGCAGCAGCCGCTGCCGCTGCCGCCGAACCCTCAGTCCGTGCTGATGAGCGGCCCTCTGCACGAACCCGTCATGCAGCTCCAGAGCGCCGGGGATACGGATTCGAACCCAGACGAAGAGGAGGAGGACGAGGAGGAAGAGGATGACGATGAAGATGAGGATGAAGCTTACGATGACGATGGCAGCAGCGTTTGCAGCGGGCTGTCGGACTGCAGCACGCACAGCTTGGAAACACTCGACCCCGAGGAGGGTGAGGAAGATGAGGACGACGAGGAAGATGAGGATGATGAGGAAGATGAGGACGAGGACTGGGACTGTTCAGGGCACGGACTGAGTCCTCAGCCGTACCCCGTCCCACTTCCTTCGGTCCTAAGTTACTCCAACAGCACACTTGTGAGCCTCGGCACCCCCTTCCACAACAACCCCCCCATGCGGCCCTATCAAACAGAGAGCTCAGCTCGTGACCCGCCACCGTTCCTTAGCGAGAACCTGAACCTCACCCCCATCCTCCCGTCCGTAGAGTCGGCGCTGGAGTCCGACATCGGCAAAGAGCTCCAGCGCCAAGCCGAGCACTTCTCCGAGTCCACAACCCTCCAGAGCCGCTCACACGCAGACACTCGAGAGTTCACCACGGCCGAGCAGTGGCTCCAGAACAATCCAGACCATCGGGACTCGCAGGCGGAGGCAACGGGACGGCCTGCGCAGGAGAGACATGGAGGCGCCAACCAAACGGCATCGGAGAACGTCTGACGGCTAACAATCATTTTTAGTCGCAAATTCAAAGAAGAGTCGTTAAGTGCACTTGGAAAGAGTTCCATGGGATGCACAATCCACATTTCTTACATCCGATCCGATACCAATACTTAAATCTGGGTATCGACCGATACCGACACTTTCCGATCCGATACGGTTCAGGTATATGAAGCTGTAATAATGAATTTTTTGAACTGAGACTACTGTCTTAACATTGTGTGAGTTAAACCCAATGACGACACTCTGGGCCTCACAACAGGAAACCCAAACTTTAATAGCACACAAGAGGCAGGTTTGTTTCACAGACGCCCTTCTCACTCATGGTGCAGCTGGAAAACTAAAATACCGCTAAGCATTATGGGATAGACAACAAAATCCACTCCCGTAGTGGCTAAGGGGAGTGGACTGTGTTGTCTTTCCCATAATGCTTAGCGGTTTTTCAGTTTTCCTGCTGCACCATGAGTGAGAAGGACGTCTGTGATATAGACCTGCCTCTTGTGTGCTATTAAAGTTTGGGTGTATCCTGTTGTGAGTCCCAGAGTGTCTTCATTGGGTTTAACTCACACAATGTTAAGACAGCAGTCACAGAATATGGTGGAACACAAGTACTCTTTGAAGCCGGATCGGAAATATCGGCAGGTTGGATCGGAAAATCCGATACTTAAATTATGCTGGTATCGAATGCCGATACCGATACTGGATCGGATCGGCCCCATCCCTAGAGAAGGCTGAAAGAAGTCATAAAACATACGTAGTTATTCACCAAACCTTTCAAGATCAGTTTAAAACCATACAAATAAAGTACTACTCCAGCGTCTGTTTCCTTGTGACAACACACTATAGGTTGCTGTAAAGTCCTCGGTCCTTTCCGCATGGTTCCCGGCTGTGGTTAGCATCCGTGACGGATCAGAACAAGATTCTGAGGTGCCGTAGTTTCGTCGTTTTCCTTTGTGCTGCTGTTGCCGCTGAATGCTAATCTTTATTGCATGTGTTCAGTTTCCAGAAGACGTTACATGGCTTGGACAGTCTGTATTGTACAATAAAATGATGTCACCTGCACAAATGTACAACGTTTACTGTCAACACACACACACA
>JBBPBX010001089.1:12090-28153 GCA_038048925.1 Garcialebias charrua | reverse complement strand
TATACACACACACACACACATACAGTATTTCAATTTAATTTCAATTTAAAAATCACTTTATATGTGTTAAAATCTGAAGCAAAATTGGATTTATTAAAAACAATCAGAACAAAAACTACTACTAATTAAGCAAATAGGCTAAACAAAAGCTAACGCCAAATTTAGCTGAAAAACTAATCAAAAGCTAATGCTAGAATATGCTAATTGAAAGCAGCTAAAAATGGTAAAAGAAAAGCTAAAGTTAAACAAAACAAAGTTAAAATAAGCTCAACAAAAGCAATAGGCTAAACAAAAGCTAATGTGAAAATAAGCTAAACAAAAGCTAATGCAAAAATAGTCTAAACAAAAGCTAATGTTAAAATAAGCTAAACAAAATCTAATGCTAAAATTAGCTAAATAAAGCTAAGGACTAGAAAAGGCTAATTAAAACTGCAGTCTAAAATAAGTCAAACAAAAGCTAATGCTAAAATAGGCTAAACAAAAGCTAATCTAAGCTAAACAAAAGCTAATGCTAAAATAAGCTAAACAAAGTTAAACAAAAGCTAATGCTAAAAGGCAACAAAAAAGTTATTGTAAACATAAGAAAAACAAAAACTGCTTTTAACTAAAGGTTAAAATAAAATAAACAAAAGCTGATGGCCGAAATAAAAGAAAACAGTAGCCACAGACACTAAAAATTGTAGCTAAAAGCGAAGATCAGCAAAAAGAATGGCTCAAAGGTGAGACCAGCAAATAAGTGGTAACTAAAAGCCAAGACTGACAATACGGTAACTTAAAGTGTAACTCACCTCACCGGGAAGATAGCTCTGCCCCAGCACAAGATTTGAAAAATGCAAAAAAAAAATGGGAGTGTCAACAGACACCGCCTAAAGGAGGGGGAGGCGGGTTGGGGGTGAGCGAGGAGGTGTGGCCAGGACGAGAGACCGTCATTGTTTTTGAATGTTAAAATTACATTAGTAATAAACCACTTAAAACAAGCAACAACAAAGAATTATTATGTAGATGTATTAATCTATTCTCACCCGATCTATCCAAAAAGCTTAAAACATTTTTTTTTTTTTTTTTAAATATTACCACATTGTATGACGTGGCCGGGGATCGAACCCAGGTCCTTTGGGTTCCAAACCAGGTCCCTACCTCTGGACCAACTCAGCATTCATGCATTGCCAGTCCTTCACAGAATAAGAAAACAAATACAACCACATACTTTTAGAACACTGGAGTTTTGATTAGATTTTGATGAAGTGAAAAGTATTCTTAAAATAAATAAGTTGCTAATCTGAAAATTATATCGATCAGTGGTGGTTGTATGGTACAGACTGTCGCACCGCGAGAGAGTGTGTGACAGTGCGCACGGACAGAAAGCAAGAGTGCAGAGACAATCTCTGCAAGGGGAGTGGCTATGGTTGAACCTCTTTTATACTCAGGCTGGAGACGGTGTGACGCCAAACATGAGCGTTTTGACCACTAAGAAAATTAAGGTTTAATACATCTGTTCAACCCATAGGACTACCGTAAACACGTTTTTTGACCAAATAATGCAGATTTAAACAAATATGCACAAATACATGAAAATTAACACAGACAGGGTGCTATAAAACATTTTAAACACATTCTAGGGAGTTTATCAGCTAAAAAAAGTTAATTTTGAGGTGAGTTACACTTTAAAGACTGGACTAGCAAAGCAGCTTTAAGCGAAAACCAGCCAAACTTTAGGTAAAGGCTAAAATGTATTCAAGTACTAGTAGATTTGAAAGAAAGAAAAAAAAAAAGGATTTGAACAATCCTGTAAAAAAAATAAATAAGAAAAAAAATAAGAGGATATGTACGGAAGATGATTAGTGCCATGAAGTGGATCAGTGCCAATGGGATTTTTTATTTCGTTTTTTAGAATTGTACATTTTAATGTTAAATATTTCAAAAAGTCTTAGGGAAAAAAAAAGTTAAAAATTCAGCTCGTCCATATGACGACAAGCTGAATGTTTTCATATGAGTGCTTAAAATAGCTGAAGGTGAGCTATAGCAACAACCTAAAAAGCAAATGCTAAGGCTACAATAAAAACACTGAAACTGAACTCGATTGTTTTTGGATTATTTTTTTCCGTCTGTCAATATTAAACACGTTGTACGACTAGGATTCAGTTCTACGGTTCTTCTTCTTTGTGGTTCCAGTTTCGTTTGGAAGTCCGTCTTCATACGTGGGTGGATGTCCAGAGGCTCTCCACACCAAATGAAGGCATCTTTAATGCAAACTGCGCTTCCCAAAATAGGTTTTATTTTGGAAATCTAGGTTTTGTGTTTTGTTGCCACATCTTTGGTTATAACAGAAGAAAAAGAAAAGTCACTTGTCACATTTTGCAAATGTATACAGAGTTCTGTGTAACATGAACATGAAGCACATGAATGATCCTGCTCAGCCTGGAAAGCAATCGTATTTTTTTTAATCGGGAATTTAAGGTATGGAAGATGATTAGTGCCATAAAGATGATCAGTGCCATGGTGATTTTTTTCCCCCAGTTATTTTTCAGAATTCTGACTTTAAACTCAGAATTCTGAGAAAACAGGATTATAGGTTTAGAGTTAGTAATTTGACATAATTCTCAGAGCTTACAAAAAGAAAATCATGATTAAATCAAAATTCTCAGATTAAAGTCCAAATTCTGTCATTTTTTAATCAGATTTGTAATGACAAAACTCTTAACTACCCCCCACCACCTTCAGAATTCTAAGATAAATCAAAATTATGACTTTGATCTCAGAAAAAATGTCAGAATTTTGACAAATCTCAGAATCTTAGAAATCTGACATTTAAATAAAAATTCTGAAATTAAAGTCAGGATTCTGTCTTTAATCTCAGAATTTTAATTTTTTTTTTATTTAATTTAGAAGTGTAAAATTAATGTTACAAATAAAAATAAATAAAAATAATCAGATTCAGTCAGAATCTTGGGGGAAAAAATAATTTCCTCATGGCCATAATCATCTTTCATAGAAATGTCACTCACAGAAAAATAAAACCCTTTTGAACAAAGCTGAATCATAAAAAAATAAAAAGATTAAAAAAAACAAGCACTTACAAAAAATATTTCCTTTATTCTTTTGGCTTTAAAATGAGGCCATATGAGCGGACAGTAGTCACTTCCTGCATGCAGTTCACTAAAACACTACACGACGCTGCAATGAGAGACGGCTGCTGATTGCTTTGTGGTTTGGATCTTAAACACACGGGGACCATACATGTGTTTCATCTTGTTACTTTGCAGAAAGAAAAAAAAAAACTCTTCTAGAAAAACAAAAACAAAAAAACAATTCTGAAGACTTGATGCACTCGTATCTACAGTAAAAATTGTATTTAATCGGTGGAACAGACGCAACCTGCAGAGCCCGGACACACACACACCGTCATTCAAATAAAGATATAGATGCGGACATCTTTCTCCCAGTTAATTCAAACACACACACACACACACGTCCGTGAACAACAGCCACTTGTGGCGTTACATAGAAGTGGGGATAAAAAGTGCTCTTACATCAAATGTAAGTGTGATGCATACTGTGGGCCCAAACATCTAGAATATTTACAAACCCAACCACGACATGGAAACCACTCAGCTTCTCAACCGTAACGACATGAACAGCAAACAAACATCTGTGATTCTACGGCTTCAATATGTGACATATCGCCAGGTCCTGGCTCGTGAGACCGACGTTTTCTACTCGTTTTTTCTTTACAGGAGCTCTGTGGGGAATAGAGGAGGAGAAATGGGAGCGTGGCGAGCGCAGGAGGCGCCGCGACACAAGAGCAGGTTGAACTAGGGCAAAGCTTGTTGGGAAAGTCGCGATTTAACCCCTCGAGGCGCTTTTTACCCAAGGGCAGCAGGAGGGTTAACTTTGCTGCCAAGACATAGATGAGAGTATTAATACCACTCTTACAATGGCACTGATTTTTATAGTTTTGTCCCTATAAAATAAAACAAGATTTAAAAAAAACATTATCGATGCCAACGTTTTTGGCTGTTAAGTATCCGAGCTGAGTATTCCTGACAGGTTATGACTCGTATAATCTTTCTACGCTAGACGTTCGTCAAAGGGAAAGGCAGTAGGAAAAAAAGAAAAGAAAAGAGAAAGTTCCTGGAGAAACTTTGACGGGGACTGCCAGGCTGCTGCCAATTGAAAAAGTTTCAATTTGATAGAATTATGTGTTGGGATTCGCTCTCCGGTATACCGAATTTCAGCTGAATCGCTCTAAAAATGGCCACATTATGGTATTTTTTTTTCTTTTTTTAGCTGAGGTGGCCATCTTGGATTTTTGATTTTCAGTCAGAGTCTATTAGGGATCGTTCTCAGCTACCAATAGCCAAATTTCAGCTGAATAGCTCTAAAAAAATAGCAGTTATGGTATTTTTTCCTCTTTTAGCTAAGGCGGCCATGTTGGATTTTTGATTTGGATACAGTACGTGATAGGGAACATTCTCAGCTATAACCTCGACAGCTCTGTATGTGTCAAAATGGCTTTAGCTCTCTGAGCAGTAGCAATGGGGAAAGACCGACCACCCCCATGAGCTTCAGTGAGGTGGATATCTGAGTGAGTGGCATGGATTGTTTATTTAAAATAATCAAGCGTGACCCGAATCGAGCCTTTGGTCAAGCCCCTCGGCGATCACTGAGCGGGCCAGGCCACCAGGAAATGTCCTGGTGCTCCTGATGGCCAGTCCGCACCTGGTGGAGGGGGTGAGCACCAAACTAAACCAGGCAGTCGTATGTGGGCAGGAGTCCACAGGCAGCTGCCATGAACAGACAGAGGAAGTGCCTGGAGGTTTCATGTGTGGCGTCGGACAACAACGAGCAGGACAGTGAATTCAGTGAAGAGTCGGGCTTGGAACCGTCAATAAAGGGGAGGGGGGTAGGATGCTTGACAGAAGCGGAGTGTTTTACAAATGCAAGTAAAGTTAGATGTTTAACAACCCATTAAAATACACAAAAATGCAGGAAATCGCATCCACTTTATTCTAAATTTTCTGGGGGAGGACCCCCAGCAACCAAACCCCCCGCCCTGCCCGCTATTTGCGTCCCGGCATTGATCGGTTTACAAATTAAGCCTGGTTTATATCCATAATTTAAGTTTATATTTTATTTACAAATTCTACCTTATCTCTATGTTGAGAGATTATAGCTATCGCTGAAGCTGTGCCGAAATTAGCTTTCTAACTAGCTAGCATTAGCGGTGCTAACAATGCAGCCATAGTTTTCTTTTTGATTAAAAATGGTTTCTGGTCCTTCCTCTGTTCTCTACACAGATAAGATGGCGATTACCACAGGGGAGAATTGCGTAACTGTCCACACTGAACATTTTTTGGTGTAGTTTTAAACATTGTAAATCAGTAAATGTTTTGACAGCACGCCTATCAAGCAGATACGCTAATGCTAACGTGATCTGGATAATTTTTTTTATTGCAGAAGGCTTTAATTATGCCAAAGAATATAGCTAAAACCTTTACAAAACTAAAAATGATTTTGGTGTTCTTTCTGTGAAGAGGTGACGTGTAGTTATGACTTCCTGTGAGCGGACGAAGTTTACACAGAGTAAAACCAGACACCGATCAGATCAACAATCTGATTTTAAGTCTTAAAATCCACAACTGGGCACATTCCTAGACTTTACTCCAAGGACAAGGATGAATCGCTGCTTTTGACCATTCTTGAGTTTTGTACCAATTCTAGCCTAGGCATGAGTGGTGCCAATTGCGTCATCGAAATCTTGGCAAAAAAAGCAACCTAGAACGTTTCCCCAAGTTCTTTTAAAAATGTGTCTCGATCCTCCAACTTGCATACATTCAGCTTTTCGGCATCTAGACAGAATTTGTTGGTGTTTAATGAAACAAGGACATGGCAGCCCAGATAAAAGCACAATCCAGGTTTTAACTATCACCAATTGGGACACCGTCATCGTGTATCCATGGTCACTGGTGAATTCACGATATTTGTTCGTTGCACTTCAACAGCTTGTTTCAGCTTCATATACCGTAGGAAACACGGGTGTTCTGGTTCTGGTCCTGTGCTGTACAAGTTTTAGATGGTTGTAGTTTCCAGCAGCAACCTTTTCTGCTCTTGGTGATGGTACAACATTGAAAGCAGTGGACACATTCTCAAAACCAATGCACCGAAGTAAATGAGAAGAAAAAAAAAATTACGGAAACCCCCCCAGAACATTCCTTTTCATAAAAAAGAACTTAAAAAAAGGGAAGTGACTCAAAAGTATACAGAAAACCTGTTGTCATACAGAACTTTAAAAAATTCAAGACACTGGATTTGTAGTAGCAGCAGCACTAGCTACAGACAAATTAACAGTACACTCAAGTGTGTCAGATAGTAACGACGACCAAAAGAAAAAACCACAAGCGTTTTGAAGAGAGTCTGCTCTATGTATCACTCAACCTCTGGCAGTGTCAGCTGAATAACTTGCTTCCATTTTCCCACTCTGGGAAGAACCCACGTATTTATATAGATTTCCAACATAGCTACTCCCTTTTTAGGGCTTTCTCAAATCAGCATTCCTCATCTCTGAACAATCAACAGACAAGCACACATTTATCTACCTCCTCTAGAAGCTGTAAACAAATGTCTCTCATAGATCGGATGCATTTTATTTAATTGTTCCATTTTTTAGAAGTCTATTTCTTTTTGTCTTTTAAGTCTTTCCCTTTGTTGTCCTTTTCCCGGTTTTCTTTTTCGTATTTGTCCTTGTCTGACTTCGTCACACTGTTGTAGGAGGGCGGGGAGGCAGTGGAAGGAGTCATGTCTGTTTTATCCGACGTGGAGTTTTCGTTGAACTTGCTGATGACCATCACATCCTTGTCTGGGTCGCGAACGCTCTCCTTTAGCTTCTCCTTGTAGAGGGCGGAGGCCTTTTTCATGACCTGACGGATCATGTAGTGTCGGAAGGCTCTCTGGATAATTACGGCCGCCATTTCCTCCTGCTTGCGGCGCAGGGTGGTGGTAATGGGCTCGTAGGAAACCTTGGAGGGGTTGGAGGCCATGAAGCGCTCCTCCATCTGCCCACGTAACATGTCCATCTCACCGCCTTCTCCCAACACTCGCTTGGTGAAAGCAAACAGGATGTCAAGGCAGTGGATGCGCTCGCCGCTCACCATCGGCAGGTCCATTGTTATGAGCTGGATCATATTAGGCTTGGGAATGCGTAACGGTGGGTCTAGAGCATCTGCAAAGTTTGAGAGCTTGCTGTACTCTACGAACTGAGTGGCGTCAGGGTCGAAGCGTTCCCACACCTCGTAGAACATCTCAAAATCGTCCTCGCTCAGTGGCTCAGCACTTTCCTCTGTAGCCACGCTAAAGTTCTCCAGGATGACAGCAATGTACATGTTGACCACAATGAGAAAGCAAATGATGATGTAGCTAACAAAGAAAAAGATGGCCACCGAAGGGTTACCACAGTTGCCCTTGTACAAGTTCCCTGGGTGTTCAATTTGACTGTCACAGTCAGGTTCCCTCTTGTTAAGTATGGGTGCCAACAGTCCGTCCCACCCAGCTGAGGTTGTGATCTGAAACAAACAGATCATACTGTTCCCGAAGGTCTCAAAATTGAACATGTCATCGATCCCCGACTCCCTTTTGACGTAAGCAAAGTTGGACATGGCAAAGATGGCATAGATGAACATAACCAGGAAGAGTAGAAGGCCAATGTTGAACAGGGCAGGTAGTGACATCATCAAGGCAAAGAGGAGCGTCCGGATGCCCTTGGCACCTTTGATAAGGCGAAGAATGCGACCTATCCGGGCGAGTCTTATCACTCGGAACAGCGTTGGAGACACAAAGTACTTCTCAATGACCTCAGATAAAAACATTCCTAGATAAAAAAAAGAAGAAGATATAAGATTCAACCATGTGATTTCCTAAAATAAAATAAAAAAATAAAAAATCAACCATCAAGTTGAAGCACATTGAAATATAACCTTACCTACAATCGAAAGGATCACCACCACAAAGTCAAATATGTTCCAACCAATGGTGAAGTAATAGTGACGCAAAGAGATCATCTTGAGCGCACACTCCCCAGTGAAGAGCACAATGAAAACCAGGTTTATCCAGTAAAGGATCCTGTCCATCTCTTTTGTCTGGTCATCTGTTTCTACCATCATGGTCACCATGTTAAGGCAGATGAGGATCATGATTAAAATGTCAAATGCCTGCTTTGTGATGCAGTCAAACACGAAGCCTTGAAATTCATTCTGAAAGAAAAAGAAAGATGGTACCTGTATTCATTGTATGCCTTCATTTGGAGTCTGAGACAAGAAACTAAACCAGTAGTCTTACCGTTGGTCTAGGAATAGGCTTTTGCGGTTTTTTGGAACCCAACTTCTTCATGGCGTTGTAGTATTTCTTCTGTTCTTCTGTCATGAAAATGTCCTGGCCTCCAAAGTAAAGGGAACACACAAAATCTGGTTATAACCACATTCTGTGATCTTTTGTTTCAGGGGTGAAAAGATGTCTAAATTAAAACGGGATAGCATTTTCCCCCCCCTAAAACTGAAAAATACCTCAAACTACATTTAGACACCAAATAGAGATCTGCATTTAACTGAGAATGGCAATGTCTGCCCTCGCTAAGTTGTGATGACCTAGTACCATCTTTAACTGTATGACTTGTGAACGTCTAAATTTTTGAAAGTCAGTATTATGTATATTGTGTTTTATTTAGTATTGTGACCTCAGAGGACTGTTTACTGTATCACCAATTTACGACCAATGTGACAACAAAAACCTTCCTGACTCCCTTGTCAGAACACTCTCCACACAGTACGGTTGCAGCCAGGTTGAAATTGCAACCTTTTTGTTGTGAAGCAATTAACTATAAACACTGTCCCACCATGCCAACATATTGTTACTAATTGAGCTAAATCCAGTCTAAATTTTGGCCTGGGATATTAAAGGCTAAATGGACCAGACTACATGTTGAAGTCTAGGAATGTGCGATATATACGGTACACGGTAGAAACTATAGATATTTAGCCTACGATAGAGATCTGTATTCAATTCAAATTCAATTCAATAACACTTTATTAATCCCAAAGGGGAATTAAGTCTTGTTGTAGCTCATCGTCCTGGTTTCATTCGAGAGGTGGAAAAAGGACCAGCTGCATGTTTCTTTTGATATTTTCAAGGAGAGCCTGTTACATGATCAAAAACACTGTAAAAGCTGAGAAGAACAAATATCTCTCAGGCATCATTTCTTCTAATTGTAACAGCCCAAGAGTTCTGTTCAAAACCATATACAGTACATGGTTCTCAATGCTCCTAAGTCTGTTTGCTTTGATGCCTCAAATGAAGTATGCGAAAGTTTCCTTCACTACTTCACTGATAAAATTGTGTCAACCAGAGCTTGTATTTCTCAGCCTTCCTATATGATCCCTCCATTCCTCTGCACCGCTCATCTGTTTTTGATCTGTTTGAGCCTGTGTCCTTCACTTTTCTAGAGGACACAGTTGGTCATATGAGGCCCTCTGGTTCCCCTGCAGATTCCATCCCACCTGGTTTGTTTAAGGAGGTATTTTATACAATAGGACCAAGTGTACTCCAGATTATTAATACAAGTCTCTCCTCTGGTATAGTACCTGAGATTTTTAAACATGCATTTGTTTGCCCTCTACTTAAAAAAACAGGCCTTGACTCCTCTCTCTGCTCCAACTTCAGGCCCATCTCTAATCTTCCTTTTATTTCTAAACTATTAGAGAAGGTTGTTTACGATCAGATGTTACCATTTAGAGGACAATGGTATCACTGAGCCATTTCAGTCTGGGCTTAAAGCCCGCCACAGCACAGAGAGTGCACTTTTGAGGGTTTCTAATGATATTTTCCTTTTAACAGATTCCGGAAAGTTTGTTGTTTTATTGCTTTTAGATTTGTCCGCTGCATTTGACACTGTTGACCACAGGGTTTTAATCTCTCGTCTTGAGCACTGTGTAGGCATCAGGGGTGTGGCTCTCAATTGGTTTAGGTCTTATTTAACCAATAGGAGTTTTTGTGTAAAAATCGACAATTTTATATCTTCCACTGCTCCTCTTCCACACGGTGCACCCCAGGGCTCCATCCTTGGCCCTCTTTTATTTGCTCTTTATTTACTGCCCCTCGGCTCAATTTTTAGGAAACATGGCATATCTTTTCATTTCTATGCTGATGATTGCCAGATCTATCTTCCCCTGGCACAAAACAATACTCTCCAGCAATTAACACACTGCCTTAACGATGTTAAGGCATGGTTTTCTCTAAACTTCCTTAGTCTTAACGAGAATAAGACTGAAGTTATGATGTTCAGACAGAGTTGCTGTCCTTCTTCCAGCATAGACCTTGGCTCACTGTCATTTTATCTCAGGGACTCTGTCACCAATCTGGGGGTGAAGTTTGAGTCTGATTTTAAATTTGATAAACAGATCAGCAGTGTTGTTCAGAAAAGTTTTTATCAACTTCGCCAAATTGCAAAAGTGAAACCAATCTTATCAAGACCTGACTTGGAGAAATTAATCCACGCTTTCATCACATCTCGTCTTGACTACTGCAATGCACTGTATGTAGGCATCAGCCAGACCTCTCTCGCCCGTCTGCAGCTTGTGCAGAACTCTGCTGCTCGCCTGTTAACTCAGACCCGTAGGCGTGAGCATATTACTCCCATCCTGGCATCCCTTCACTAGCTCCCTGTGCATTACAGAATTCATTTTAAACTTTTGCTGTTTGTTTTTAAATGCCTGAACAACCTTGCCCCACCATATTTGTCTGCGCTGCTTCAGCCCTACTGCCCTCCCCGATCTCTAAGATCAGCTGATCAGTTGCTGCTGACAGTCCCCAAAACTAGGCTGAAGTTCAGAGGTGACAGAGCTTTTGTTGTTGTTGCTCCCAGGCTGTGGAACAACTTACCCTTGAGTGTCAGACAGGCCTCCTCTCTTCCTGATTTTAAATCTCTTTTAAAAACACACACTTTTATACCTTGGCTTTTAACACATGATCTTATTTTTATGGCATTTTAACTCACAAGCAGTGAGACTGGTATATGTATTTTTTTATTTTTTTGTATGCTTTGGTTTTTTTTTTAGCATTTTATTAACTTGTCTTTGTGTTTTTGTACAGCACTTTGGTTAACCCTGTGGTTTTTAAAATGTGCTATAGAAATAAAGTTGATGATGATGAAGAGCTGTTAGATGCTGATAGCTGTGGACAGAAAGGACAGGAAGCAAATCCAAAGAATCTGGCCATAGATACCGATCAGTCCACCCATATCCATCTTGCGGTCACATGCCAGGTTGACGGTAATTCGTCCATGGTGCCTCTTTTTCCTTTTTTGGGATTTGGGGCTTTTTTTAAATTCTACCGCCTAACCACAGTAATGCTATGTCTGATGTAAAATTGGTTGTCATATTTAACCATTATGTTCTTTTGAGTTGAAAACTGCGTAAATGGTGTTAAAGTCTGTTTTCTTTTAGACGGACGCATGCGCAAAACACTGCATTCTGTCAAAAGTTGAAGTAAGCGTTGGTCAGCTTTACAGAGTGCATTTGTACTTAAAAAAAAGAGATTAAATATGCTCTCTGATCTGTGAAAAGAATGGTGCGTTGTGTGATTTTACTGCAAGACCCTCTCTGGTCAAAGCCACACAGGAAACTGGTCGCCATTTTGTGTCAGCTCTCCTTAAAGTGGAAGGCTACGCTCACTGGAGGATCTCCTCCTTTGCTTTTGTAGCCAAACCTTCGTCTGTCAGAAAATGACCCACTGGACAGGTGGAGACTGCACCAGGCTAAATTTCCAAGAATGGCAAGTCTGGCCAAGAAATATGTTTGCATTCCAGCTCCGAGTTCTCCTTCAGAAAGGGCATAGTATTGGTGGCAACATTGTTCCATGCCACCAGTCTCTGTTAAAGCCAGAGACTGTGGACAAGCTGGTGTTCTTGGCCAACAATCTTTAGACTCTAACAAATGACAGCAATATTTAGAATTTTAATTTTGTTAAGTGTTTTCAGTTTGCACTTTTTATGTGTAAAATGCTGCGCGTTGCTGTTAATTTCTTAAGTGAGAAGACTGGAAACTGTTAGTAGGTGAGAAAGTTCATGCTCAATAATACAGGTACCAAATCCAATAATTCTCAGTTGGGTCATCTGGACAGTTTCTTTTTATAGAAATGTTTCACCCTCCATCCGGAGGTGTTTACTGCTTGGTGGGGAAACAGTTTGCTGGAACTCCTCTGACTGATGATGCCCTCCGGATGGAGGGTGAAACATTTCTATTTAAAAAAAAAACTGTACAGATGACCCGACTGAGAATTATTGGATGTTAAGAGTTGACAACATATTCTTTTGTTTAAAACATATGACTAAAACTACATTTGAGATATGTTGCACTGTTTTGCACTACAAGAAATAAGCCTAATACTTGATTTGTTCTTTTATTTGAAAACTCTCTGGACCGAGTAGTGGAATTATCTTGATTGAGATTATTTTGTGGTATAGCAGTTTTCAAAATAAATGATGGTAAAATGACAACCTATGCTTTTTATTTTCATTCCTATTGCAAGTTTTATACCAAAACCATATCATGATATATATCGTTACCTCCACCCATCACAATAGATATTGTGATATGAATTTTATGCCATATCGCACATCCCTATTGAAGTCACATCTATTATTTGGTAGACATAAATTAGAGGAGAATAGAAACAATAGTTTGATTAAGGTCATTTCTGAGTCACACTTGAGTAACTTTTTATAGATGAGATCTAAAAATGTGTTTTCGGTGGCTGAGGTTATTACAGATTTTAAAACCAAGTAAAGATAAAACCCTGGCACGTTGTTTTCTGAGCTGCCTGGGTTTGAAAACATCTAAGTCAGCGAATTATTTAAATTTAGTCCAGGATTGCCAATAATATACAGACTGTCAAAGTCAGTGCAAGGTCCACTTGATGATGATTCATGCACATGTAGACAAAGAACAAAAAGCTTATAATTGAAAGTCTTCTAAAGCTTTTTTAATGTTCTTGTTTTACTCTCAAGGGGTTAACATTAGGGGAAAGAGTTGGGGGTTAAGGTTAGGGTAGGGCAGTAGTTCTCAAACAGTGAGGTGCACTCCCCTAGAGCAGGAGCCCAAGGTCTTTCCAGGGTGATGCGACATCGCTCAATGTTTTTTATTTTTGACAAGCCAGGCGGAACTAATGCCAAACCTATTTTAAGGATGCACAATACAACAGATCTATTACTATAATTTTATTTTTCTCTTTAACAAAGCATAGGTTTGGAAAATTGAGAGGTATGTATCATTAAAATCAAGGATTCTGGAGTTTGTTCGTCACATATAAAAAAATATACGAGGAAGATGTTCATCACACGTTTATGTGCTGTAGCTCCAAGTCAACCCAGCTGAGGTGAGTTCTCCTCCAGGCCTCAATTCTTCATTTCTAAAAGCTTGCATTCCTGCCGGACAGGTGTGCCAAACAGTGATCGGGTGCCGCAAAGGTGTGCACAGCCTGTTTAAGGGTGCATTTAGTCCGCTTTAATCGAACTCTAGTCCGTTTGCCTAGAAAGTCCGGTTTGTTTGGGGAGGTGTGAATGTGCAATGGAACTCTGATGCGGACCAAAAAAGTGAACTCTGGTCCGCCTAAATACCTATGTCTTGGTTCAGTTGAAGTGACCTCTAGCGCGGTTCAAATGCAGTGTGAATGCAAGTGAACCGGAGACAGCTCCAAAAGCAGGAAGTGGACTACAGAACAGGGCAGGGTATTCTGTGTAAATACAACCAAAACAAACGCGCATTTCTCATACCTCATACAGAGCCGTCTCAGCCCCCTTGTGTGAAAAACAACATTCTCCATGGTCTGCTGCCTCATCTTCCGCTCATGCTGAATCCATTGTTAAAAATGACAAAACAGAAATCCTAAAACTGCTCAAATTTGACGCCACTCCGTTTTTTATTTACAGAAGTAAGTTGCGCTCTATTTTTTTTTGGACATTCTTAAAGGGCAGTTGCACCTCAGCAAGAAGATTGAATCCCGGCTGACGGCCTTTCAGCATGTTCTCTCCATACATGCGTGGGTTTCCTCCGGGTACTCCAGTTTTCTCTCACAGACCGAAAACATGCATGATAGGCTAAATCGTCTCTAGGTGTGAGTGAGAGTGAATGGCTGTTTGTCTCCATGTGTCCCTGTGATGGACTGGGGACTTGTCCAGGGGTGTACCCCGACCCTTGCACAGTGATTGCTGGACATGGGCACCGGCGACCCCCGTAACCCAAAAAATGGAAGAAGCGGGTAAAAGATAATGGATGGGATCATTTGAATAATATTAACTGACTATTGGAGAAGATAAACAGTAAACTTACTTTTGGTGTAATCACAATGACCAAAGTTTCAAGACAATTGGACTCAATAGTGTGAATGCTTATAGGTATTTACACTATTGAGATCTACTTTTTCTTCCGTACATTTTTTGGCATCTAACTACTCCCACAGTTTTTGTACTACAGTACAGTATTTCAATAATTCATATATCAAAATGTTCAGCTCGTTGAGGACAATCCTATGACTTTTGGTATTGGTGCAACTTTAGCTTTTAGAAATATTTAGCCTTTTCTGCCACCCCCCCCCCCCCNAAAATGAATTGAGCTCATTTTACAACCCTTTACTGCTCCTTTCCCATTTTGTTCTGCTTCAGCTTCTTTTAGCTTCCTCGTGCAAATTTCTGGAAAATTTCAGCTAGTTCAGAAAATTTAAGCTGTTTTTTCAGCTGTTGTGTGCTCCTTTCAGCTTCATTCAGCTAACTTCAAGATCGTTATGCTTCTTCGAACTTATTTAGACTAATTTCAGCTTGTTGTGCTCCTTTCAGAGTCTTTCTATAGGTGTCAGCTATTTCTGCTATTTCAGATAGCATTTAGTTGTTTTTATGCTAATTTCATATTTACCAGCTTATTCCACATTTCTCGCAACCACTGAAATGTTTTTCAGCCTACTTCAGCAAAAAACATGGGGTTCTCAAATATTTTGAGTCTGGGGTCCCCTTACAAGGGAGACAATTCCAGGACTCTTTCAAAAACCTCATGCTGACTGAGAACCTCTGATCTACACTACCATACCAGGAACTAGTTGAAGATGCACATCTGAAAGCTCCACCTCTCAATTTCATTCAACCTTTATTTATACAGGTTAGTCCCATTGAGGCTCATGGACTCATTTACAAGCGAGACCAGAGAACAAGTCAGAACCTGTCTTTTATCAAACACATCAATGGTTTTCATGTTTTGTCAGCATATATTTATTGAGCCATTGCTCTTTTCATTTAATATAAGTTAAAGTGCTATACATATAATATGGCTGTTACTGAATGTGTCACCAGCTCTTACAGCTGTTCCACAATTTTTGTAGCAAATAAGTCTAAATAAGAGTTATGTTCTGACAATGGAACATATACAAAATATCGGATATCGGCCAAATATCCAACATCGTGCATCCCTGCTTTTAATAATAATAATTTAAAAAAAACATCAGTAAAAAAGTTCTCAGCTTCTTTTTGCAGAGAAAAACAAGTTTTTACTCAAAGGCACAGGTTTCAACTGTGAATTTTGGAGCTTCGACAAGACAAAGTTTTTTTTTCCTTGAGGGCAGCTTGTTAGCCTAGCTCGTACCTTAGCTTCTCAGCTCAGCTGCTTTTAGTTTAACGATCCAAAAGCACAATTTTGGACGGTTAATGGATTTTAAAGAAAAAAGAGAAAGGGAAGGGTCAGTGAAGAGCACCGGAGCTGGGTTTTGTCATCCAGTGTCTTCAGTAGAAAGAGAGAGACACGAAGAAACGATAAAGCCGATACATGAAAACGAGGTCGATTATTTTCATTCATCATGCGATTAATCGATTTATTGTTTATCGTGACAGGCCTATTCGCACATAAACACCAGTTCTGGCCCACGCCGGAAGTCGCGCCCATAATTCACGCAAGGCACCATGGGGGTTAGGAATAATGTGGATAAAGTAATTGTGACAAGTTATCCTGAGGCACATCTTCACTCGTTCATGGCTCAC
>JBBPBX010001089.1:0-12054 GCA_038048925.1 Garcialebias charrua | reverse complement strand
GGTTTTCATGCTCTGACAATTATTATTATATATTTAATCTAATAAAGACAGCTTTTTCCAAAATGGCATACATTTTAGCTAACAGAGTCACTATTCTGTGGTCAATGTCCCTCCCCAGTATCTCTCACCCACACACACACCAGAGCCTCAGTGTGACATATCTGCAGGGAGGACTGGTGTCAACATTCAGCAGCCATCTGTGGGGCTGCTGCACCACGCTGACTGCTGCAGACACTCCATTAGCCAAATCATAACGCCAGCCTGCAGCAGACCCAGTGAGCGACCCCCTCCCCCACATCTCTTGGGCATTGCCAGTCCTACTTGTTAGCTCTTGGCTGTTTGGAGGGCGTAATCTCAGGCTACGTTCCCTGCGTGTGCGGGAGCGCGCGGGGTGTTTCTCAGTGACTCATGCGTCATCAAAGATCCTCGGCAGCGGCGGTGTCCTCAGCGAGCAGCAGCCGATCATTATTCCGTAGCTCGTCGCTTCTCTTTAACACAGCTGCGGGTCTGCTCGGGCTAAATCTGTGCTTCGGCTGCTTGTGTCTGGCTCAGCGTGACTCAGCGCCTGATACCTGCTGGGGCTCCATTTCAAGAGCGGCAACACAAGCTGTACGCGTCAACATTAATACCAGTGCACGGCAGCAACATTTAGCTTTTATTGCTGCTCCTGGTGAAAATGTCATTTTTATTGTAGTAATCATTTTATGGTGAACTTAAACTAAAACGTTTCACGTCCTTCCTGTTCCTCCAAACTGGCAGTTAACTAATACAGGTACTCCCCGACTTACGAGCGCATCGACATACAAGGTTCCGGACTTACAAGCTCACTAACGAACAGTAAATTTGTAAAGAACATACAGAAAATACAGCACTTTTATGTGTTTTTAGATGAAAGTGTGTTAGCTAACCGTTTGTAAACAAGTTTCTGAGCATGTTTATGAACTAGTATGAACGTTTGTGATGAAAAACGAGTGTTCATAGTAGCGCTAGCATAAATTTTCCGACACGACCGAAAATCCGTACTTACGAGCAACACGTGTTTCGGGTTCCGACATACGAGATTTCGTGTTACGAGCACCTCGTAGGAACGGAACTCGCCCGTAAGTCGGGGATCACCTGTAATGAGTTAAAAAAATTTAAATAAAACATTGCTAGTAAAAAAAAAAGCGGTATGACGAAGTCCACCGCCACCGAGAGATTTGAACAGTTTTGGAGACGAGTGTTTTTCTGGACTGGAATTGAACAGGGAACACACCTTTAATGTTTTTACTGAAACATATTCAGGTGAGTAGGAGTTGCACTGTGTAGAAGAATCGAGGTAGATTATTATTTTTTGGCTTGTTCGAGGCAGCAAGTTTATTTACCACCCGGTGCAATGGCAGAACCAGGGGGTGGCCAATGGTGGCCTTGACCAAAATAGATTAATCTTCAGCCACCCCAGTCATTTGAGGAAACTACACTTTCAAGTAATTTAAAAAAAACTAGAAAGCATAGTTTCCTCAAACGGTTGGGTTGGCCGCATGGGCGTAGCCAGGATTTTATGAGGGGCGGTTCATTTGAAGGAAGAGTGGACCTGAAAAGAGCAACACACCTTGGTGGTTCACTGGAAGCGCGTCGGGTTGCCACACCAAACTTTATCTCGACTCGGGTTTGATCCTCACTTGGTTGAACTTATTTTACGTTTGTCTTTTATTGAAAAAAAAAAAAGGAGTTTGTGTTAACCACAGGCATATTAAGTCTATGGTGTTAACCGGTTCGACATTAGCGGCATCTCCATACCTTCTCTTTCCACCTCTCTTAACACAGAACTTGTGTTGTGCGGGAGTTGTAGGCAGGACTTCATAGGCAAAGTGGGCGGTTCGTTCGAACCCAACGAACCCCCCCTGGCTACGCGCATGGGCCGGTTTACATACATGTGGCAGTGGTAGGCCTGTCGCAATAAACCACAAATCAATTAATCGCATGATAAATGAAAATGATCAACCTCATTTTCATTTGTCGGCTTCATCGTTTCTTCGTGTCTCTCTCTACTGAAGACACTCAATGACAAAAGCCTCAACTATTTATTGTCAAATTTCAAACAATATTATCGTTTATTGCAATAATTTCTGAGACAATGAATCGCCCAGAAAAATTTGTTTTCATGACAGTCCTAGGTGGTGGCCATTTTGGATTTTGACATGGCAACCCAATTTTTGTTAGTGACATGTTTCACGCCTAGATGTAGACACGCCCCACAATGGAAGTTGATACCTCACTTTATTTTTCAAGTGATCCAGCTCACAGAACTGACGAACGGAGTTTTATTTTTTAAATAATTCCCTTCTTCGCTCCGTGACGAGGGACAAAAATTGAGCCAACTCCTGATTCTCACCAGGCAGCAACTGTTGGCAACAACCTAACAGCATTCACAAGTCCACTATGTGGGTTTAACGCTTGTGGGACTCCTTGGACTGATGAAGTCCTTTGGATGAAGGATGAAACGTCTCAACAAAAAACAGCAAACGTCCAGGTGGCCTGACTTTGTTAGATTTTCTACCTGGATTATTGAGCATGAACTTTGATGTTTTGAACCACGTTGGCTATGGCTGCCTCAGAGGAGTTGACGGGGGAGAGGGCGGGCCCCAGAAACCCATTACCAGCAAACTGGTTGGTCCACTAGGTGGGTTTGCTGCTTGTGGAACACAGTTTGTTGTGGCTCCTTGGACTGATGAAGTCGCTAGTAAAGATTCTCAGTCATCCGGGACATGATAAAATCAAAAAAGGCGTTCCAAATAAAGTCCAGTTGTTTCTGTATTGAACACCTTTTTTGACTGATGAAGTCCTTTGGATGAAGGACGAAACATCTCAATAAATAAATAAAAAAAAAAAAAAATTAGAAACCACCCAGATGACCTGACCGAACTTTGGATTTCCTACTTGGATTATTGAGCATGAACTTTTACATTCTCAAGATAGTTTCCAAAATATCTCAAAGCGTTTGCAAGCGTTCTCAATTCCCTCATGAGTCACTGGGATTTTGAACTCATTTACCAAACTCGCATGACAACTTTTTTTTTCTCATAAAATAGTCATAAAGATGTCTCAAACTCATCTCAAACCTTTCTCAATTTAGTTTACGTGAATCGGAAAATGCAGAAACATGGGACAGTTTGAGTTGGTGACCTATCAAACCAAACTAAAATTGAAACTGATTAGAAACTGAAAAGAGAATTTGAGTTCAAACTGAGACAAAATTGAGACATTTTGCAATTTAAAAAAATGCAGAGATGTTCCGCAAAAGCTGCAGTTTATTTTGCAGCTACATGTCACATGTCTTAATTACCCAAATCAGTGAGATTCCAAGTGGAAATTTGTGTATTTTCCCGCAACTTAGTGTCAAATAGTCGACAACAATTGCAGCAAGTTACGAGATTTTAATTTTTGTTTACATTAGCATCGAGGCTAGATAACGCAGTACTTCAAATGAAACTGTTTCCATCCCGGTGAAAGGCTACATTTAGAAAATAAACGTTGAGAAATGAGGCTTATCTTTTTCTTCTGCTGGTTGAAGTTGTCGATGATGACGCCAATAAACAGGTTAAGAGTGAAGAAGGAGCCGAAGATTATGAAGATGACGAAGTAGAGGTACATGTACAGGTTCACTTCATACTCAGGCTGGTCTTCCAACTAGAAGCAAAACGATTGAAAGGTGTTAATGTCATTTATGTTAATTCCCTAAAGACATACATGGTAACATATAAAACAAATAGAGCACATGTGTCAACCTCAAGGCCCGGGGGCCAAATGTGACCCTCGTTGACATCTGGCCCCCAAGATGATAAGTGAAATGTAAAATACTTCTATAGCTTGAATTTTTTCATAATATTTGATTATGATGTCAAAAGCACAACAAAGAACATCAAATGAGACCAATCAAGCTATTGTTGAGGAACCTGTGACCAAGAAAATAGTTTGGGTATCTGATTCGAGTTAATGTAGATTCTGAAATTGGCCCTTTGAAAAAGGGTTTAATCTTGGCCCCCTTTTGTAAGTGAGTTTGACACCCTTGCTGTAGAGCATTAAGTGACTTACATTTCTGGAGTCCACAGCTGCGTACATGATGTCCATCCAACCTTTAAATGTTGCCTAGGTTAAAAAAAAAGACATTTGTTTTAGTCACATCCATCTCTCCAAGGCTGGTCATTTTCAGATATAATTATTCAAAGACTTTAACGTTTTGTGGACACAAAGTAACTCAAATATGTAGTATCAATGGGGCATTTTACAGCTGTAGCAGTTGTTTGTTTCTACTGGTGCCCCATTTCCAGCCATCACTGTGCGAGAGGAGGGGGACACCCTGGACAGGTCGCAAGTCCATCACAAGGACACAGAGAGACAAATGAGAAACAACCATTCACTCTCTCACTCACATCTAGGGACAATTTAGAGTTACCAATCAGCCTAAAACAATGGGTCCCAACACTGGTCCTTGAGGAACACCATCCTGCATGTTTTAGTTTCACTGCTTTGACTCATCTGATTTAAATGAATCTGTGATTAACGGGCTTCTGCAGAACTCAAGGAAGTAATTGAGTCACTGAATCAGGTGTGTTAGAGCAAGAAAACAACTAAAATAGGCAGGATGGTGTTCCTCAAGGACCTGCGTTGGGAACCATTGGCCTACCATGCATTTTTGGTTTGTGGGGGGATACCCGAGTACCCAGAAAAAAACCTATGCATGCATGGAGAGAACATGCAAACGCCACCCAGAAAGGCCCATGGCTGAGATTTGATCTGGTGACCTTCTCGCCAAGAGATAGCAGCTCTACCAACTGCACCACTGTAGTGCCCTACAGTAGAATTAGACTATCTTATTACTTCAGAAAATGAAACCAGTAAAATCTGTAACAAGTTAATATACAAAGAAATGACACATCTAGAATGGACACCAGAGGGCATACTTTACGCGGGTGCATCATGAGTGGAGCAATTGTGTTATCAGGTAGTTGCTAGAGTGCCTAACAATTGGTTAAAAAAAAGTGTGTGAAGGTCAGCAAAGAGGACGACACACTAAGACAGCATCACCAGCCTGATTCACATGACGATGGTTGGATTGTGGGTTCACATGAAGCTGGTGGTCATGACATTTGTAAAACCCAGCTTGTGGGGTGTACAGATGTTGGAACCAGTGGGTACTGAAGGAACTGAAGTTTCAGTAGTCCAAGGCAGACAACATCAACAAGATTATAAAATTGTTTGCAAAGGATTGCAGACCCCTTTAAAGTCTGCCGTCCAGGGACAGATGTTGGACACTTTAAAACAGAGTAGGTCATTCCACATCGAGTCTCAGCAACTGGCATCAGATGAATGCAGGCTCATTGGCTCCTGTTCCAAATAAAGCCGAGACTGCGGCATCTGAAGTGGTGCCAGGATACATAAACTAAAGACGAACTGCCATCATATGTTTAGAGAGGAGTCTCTGTTCTGTATTACCTTGGATAAACTTTGAGTATGGCAGCAGAGGGGAGAGGATCAACCTTGTCGATGTTGTAGAGACGCACCAACATTAATCCAGGCATTACAAGGATGACAATCATAGGGACTGACTTCAGGTCATCTTTGGTCAAATTCTGGGGACTATAATAACACAGCAGTGACATCCTGTGTCCTCATGTCTTACCTTTTCAGAGACAGCAACCCAGTACAGTCGTTCAACAAGAAAGCACCTGTCCACATTTGTTTATGGATCACCGTTGACATGTTGAAAGCCTCCAGCCAGGTCTCTTGACCTTGCTCCAATTGAGCATGTATGGGACGAGCCCAGATGCCAGCCCCTAACCAGTGATGATCAGCTGGTCCTCAGAAAACAGTAACACAACAGCTGTACAACTCCAAACCCCAAGACCAAGAAGGTGCTACATCCTAGTGACACGGCACCAGGAGTACAATAGTCCATCGATAATTCGCTGTTTGACGTTCGTAGAGTCACTTTTTCATTGGTTTTCAACGTAAGATTGTACACAACACACGGTTGGTTGGCTGATTGATGGAAGGCGACCAACCAGAGCATTGTGCTGAGGGGCAGTCTGTCCATTGGGAGCACCGGTACATTTCCCGGTGGCCTGGCTCGCTCATTGATTACCGAGGGGGACTAAAGGCTCAGTTCGGGTCACGCTTGATTATTTTAAATAAACAATCCATGCCACTTGTGTGGCTTGCTCAGGTCTAAGACAGAACCCCCACCCCCTCCTTTCTTTTTCAGAGGCTGTCTGGCACGGCCTCAGAAAGAGAAAGGAGGTGGCAGCGGGGAGGGGGGTCTCTGCTCTGCTGTGACAGCTTCAGTAAAAGAAAGGAGGGGAAGGGGGGTCTATCTTATACCTGAGCGAGCCACACAAGTGGCATGGATTGTTTATTTAAAATAATCAAGCGCGACCCGAAACAAGCCTTTAGCCCCCCTCTATGATGACTGAACGGGCCAGGCCACCGGGAAATATCCCGGTGCTCCTGATGGCCAGTCCGCCAGGGCGAATGGTTCAGTAACCATAGCCACAGTCTGTCTGCTCTCTTTCGCGGTGCTCTTTTAGAGCGTTTAGAACAGTGTTTAGAACATCGCAAGTGTGTGGTTTATAAAGCCTTAAAACATATATAAATACTAAAATGAATAGAACGTCCCTACTTGGCAGATTATCACCTATCACGGGGGTGTCTGGAATGTAACCACCATGATGTATACCTGAACTACCAACTCTGGCAACCATTTAATCAGATTTAGTAATTATTACAATGACATGGCATGGACTTTCAACTCATTCACTTGGATTCAATTTCCAATACGGTCTGGGGGAATTAACATTTTTGGTGGGTTAGCCCTGTGACCTTATGCAAGATAAAACCCATAGATAAATGGATCAGACTAAAGATTTCGATCACAGATAATTCCAATGCATGCATACTTTGACCACTAGTGCCACACGTGTCACCGAGGCCAAACGTACCACTTGCAGCAGAGCCAAATAACCGGCCCCAACATTGTCAAAGTTGATTTTGACGTTCTTCCAGCGTGCGCTGTCATTGAGCAGACTCAGGCACTCGCTCTTGTTGTTGACGACGGTGATGGGGAAGAGCTCGTCCGTGGTGGTGTTGACGCAGTAGTAGTACTTCCCTGCGAAAAGGTTCACGCCCATGATGCTGAAGATGAGCCAGAAGATGAGGCAGACCAGGAGCACATTCATGATGGAGGGGATGGCCCCCAGCAGGGCGTTAACCACAACCTGAAGAGGTCGAAGCACACTCAAATTCAGGATCTTCCCGTCGCTCAAACAGGTCTGTACTTACTGATTTTTGGCTTTTAGGATAATCGTATTTGATTTAACACATTTAACATGTTAACTGTTTTGTACGTTTACATGTACTGTATTCACATACGAAGTAACCACACACATATCTACAAAGAAAATTTAACATGACAGTTTGGAAGAAGAAGGTGGATAGGTGGAAAAAGTACATTTGATAGGTAAAAAAGCAAAACAGAAAAAAACCTTAGAGAGGCGGGATGAAGTCACAACATTTTGTTTGACTGTAAATGAAAAAAGACACACAACAAAGTAAAAATTACAGGTCAAAGGCACCACACGAGCAACGTCAGAAAACAAAGCCTGAGAACAGAGATATACAGTAATCCATTGACACGGTGTGAGCATGCAGATAGAAGAGCGGTGTCGATCGGCCAGAGGAGGACATCTCCAGAGAAGTTGCAGCGAGCATGCAGTCTTACAGGCAGGACACCCCCTAACCAGCCATTTAACAACATTCTGTCTGTAAAAAGAAAGATGCCAGAACTGAGAAAAAGCAAGAAAATGAGAAAATAAATATTTCCCTTTAGCACATTTAAGCGGACAATGAGCAAAGACGGAGATTATCTGTCAAGCTTTGAGGCATGGCAACAGAAAAATGTGATAAGAATGCAGTTCTTGTGAGAAAAATGTGGGCTAACTGAAAACAGCAACAGGAAGTGTAGCTTCAACAGGTTGTGTTGGTGGTTTTGTTAACAAACCATAAAGATAAAAATAAAAATCTTCTAATATTGTCCAATAGGGGTGTAATAGTACACCTCCATCATGGTTCGGTACGCCCATCTGTTTGAGGGTGACAGATCACAGTGTTTCCCATAACATTATCCAAGGAGGGCACCCCGCCCTGTCAACAGAACTGAGCGGAGAGGTGGCATTAGTAATATAAAGCTCCACTGACCCCCCACCCCAAATATTATTACCAAATAATCCTGTTGTAGAGTATAAATCTCCTAGAAGCAAAAAGAAAAGAAAAATAAAGTACCTGTGTTGGAAGGGAGGATCTAAACACAGAGGTTCCCAACACTGGTCCTTGAGGAACACCATCCTCTGTGTTTTAGTAGTTTCTTTCTCCAACACACCTGATTAGTACTATAAAGCTCCACTGACCCCCTCACCCCAAATATTATTACCAAATAATCCTGTTGTAGAGTATAAATCTCCCAGAAGCAAATATAAAATAAAAATAAAGTACCTATGTTGGAAGGGAGGATCTAAACACAGAGGTTCCCAACACTGGTCCTTGAGGAACACCATCCTCTGTGGTTTAGTAGTTTCTTTCTCCAACACACCTGATTTGAATGGATGGGTAATTTACAGGCTTCTGCAGAACTTGAGGAAGTAATCACTGACTCAGGTGTGCTGGAGCAGAGAAACAACTAAAACATGCAGGATGGTGTTCCTCAGGGACCAGGGTTGGGAACCTTTGTAAGGTAGCCTGTAGTGGACAGTGAGGCAGGATTCATAAACTAGTAAATTCACATTAAAAAAGGTTTAAAATATTTTTTTTATCCAATCAAAACTGTAAAACTTAAAGTATATATTTTTAGAAATAAATCACACAAAAAACACAAAAATTAAATAAAATAAAATAAAAACTTTTGCAGTTTGTTTAAATAATTAGATGCCGGTTTCATGCTAAATAAAATGCAACACAGAACTGAAAAACATTGACCGATGTGAAAACAATAAAACAAAATGAATAAAATGTGAAATCCTCAAACTCAACAATCTGAATACTAGTGTGAAAAATGTAGTTTTAATATTAAAGACTCAACTTAATGCTTTTCAAAGTGTTGCTTACTTAGTACAACTTCTTGCCATACCTGCACCTCTCTGCACCCTCTGCTGCAGCCGTCTTTTTATTTTTTTATTAATTTTTAGCGCGGGGCGCTCGGTTCTGTTGACAGGGCGGGGCGTCCTGCTTGTATAATGGTAGGGGAAACACCGGTCTTGGATCAGTGGCACCACACAGCTCTTCCTTGTTTGGTGTAGAATGTTTAAAGAGTATCTTTCTCTGTTTTTGTTCCTGTCAGGGCTGATGAATAATGCAGCGGTGATCACCCGTGACTGATGTATCTGCCGTCAGGTCACTGCACCCATCCAAAACATCCGGACCAAACCATCATGGTACAATACATGTACCCTTACACCCCTATTGTCCGAGTGCCATGTTTTACATTATGTTGACACATACTTATTTGTAAAGTATTAGCTTTAGTGCAGCGTTAGCTTATTGTAGATGCAGTTTATTATAGAAAACTGACAACTGCCTGTTTAATGCTCTTCTCAGATTCTTTCTGCTAACTACAACATTTTTGTGCTTCTTCTAATTTATTTCTGCTAATTTCAGTTTGTTATGCTCCTTTCTGCAATTATGTTTTCCTGCTATTTCAGCTACTATTTAGCTGTTTTAGGCAAATTTGAGCTTTGCCAGGTAATTACACGTTTTGCCCTCATTTCAACCTTTTTCAGCTTAATTCAGCAAAAACGGGCTCTCTCCGCTTCCTTCTGGCAATTTAAGCTTCTTTCTAAGCCTTTAGCTTCTTTTCAACTGTTTTTTTGTTGTTGCTAATTTAAGCTTTTGTCATATCATTTCTACTTTCTGTGCTCATTTATGCTTTTTTCAGTGTAATTGGGCAAACTTTCTGCTAATTTGAGTTTGTTCTACCTTTTCAGCTACCATTTTAGCATGTTTTTAGCTAATTTCAGCTGTTTTCAGATCAATTCCAAGTTTTTCATGGTAATTTTTGCTACTTTCAACCTAATTAATCTCAGATATTAATTTTATTAACCTAATTAGTTTCAGCGACTATTTAGCTCTTTATGCTAATTTTAGTCTTTTCAGCTAATTCCACATGTTTTAAGCTCATTTCAGCCATTTCTGCTTCCTTCTGGTAGTTTAAGTTTCTTTTTGCCTTTCCAGCTATTTTTTTTTTGTGCTAATTTCAGCTTTTTTTAAGCTAATTTCCTAAATTTTGTGCTCATTTCTGTTAATTCAAACCTAATTCAGCAAAAATATGCTCTTTCTGCTTTCTTCTGCTAGTCTTGTTCTTTCATTTTAGCTACTATTCAGCAAGTTTTTAGCAAATTTTAGCTGTTTTTCAGCAAGTTCTTCAGCAATAAGAATTCACACTGCATTTTTGCAGGAAATGCAATTTCTCTAGTATTTCTTTAATGTAATGCAACTCACTGAGCTCTACTGTTACTTTTTAGGGCAATGCTTTACAGAGTTCATACGTTTAAATATTTTTACAGAAATTATATTTCTATCTCTCCACTGCCATAAAAGTAATTAAAGTATATTTTAAATTACAAATGCCGTTCTCATTGAAGTTGGAATAATGCCAAGAGTTTAGGTGAAAATAACACCTTTGACGTCACACAAAGGTCAAGGCTTGTAAATTCTCATCAAAAAACATACAAACATGTAATAAGGCTTGCTAACATGCATGTAATCTATTGCGCTTCCTAAGTTTCAGCAAAAACAGGAACAGTTTTAACTTTTAAACCCTGTCGAGGCAGTTTGTGCTTTAGTATGTTTGCAGCTAGCCCATAGACGATCATGGTACACAAGTGGATCTGCGCCGCGAGTCCCCCCCCCACCCCATGTGTTCTTACCCTCATGCCCTCAAACCGAGACAGGGCTCTCAGGGGCCGGAGGGCTCGCAGTGTCCTCAGAGTTTTGATGGCGCTGAGCTCAGAGTAGCCCAGAGCGTTTGCTACGAGGCTCACCAAAGACACCTGGGAGACGATAATGTCACAGACAAGCGGGGTGAAAGGTGTGAAGTAAAAGGGGGTCGTCTGCACCGTGTCAGCCTGCGAGTTTAAGGACGGTTTTAAAAGTGGATGTTAATGATGAGGCTGCTGCAGAAGAAAATTAATTAATGTCAAATGGAAAGTTGTTAAACAATAAAACATTCATCACATTGTAAACAGTTCTTTTCAATATATGCAGTTTTAGTTTTAATTACAGTTTGTTAGACCCCCACCCCCCATCACTCTGAAAGACAACCCCACTACCCTTCATTCAGCCTGTTTGACCTTTATGAACGAGGCTGGATTGTGGCAAATACGTTTTTCCCGCCATTTTCTGAATCCCCAAGACGTTCTTACTGGTGGCTGTGTGAGGGTACAGCTACAAGCTAGCAGAGCTCACCACTTTAGCACAATGCTACCACCACATGTCCAGTGTTCTCTGATCCTGGTCCTCGAGGACCACTATCCTGTATGTTTTAGAAGGATTGACAACCACTAGTACAGGTAGTCCTGGACTTACGACGGAGATCCGTTCCTACGCGGCGGCGTAAACCGAATTTCGCCGTAAGTCGAAATATACGTACATACTGAACCATATACATGCACAGTACTGTATTACCAAGCACTTAGCCTATCCTAACACAGTACCCTACATAATTATCAAAAAACCCAAACGTTTCGGAGCCATAATGAAGGGAAAAAAGAGTTGATGGCCTACTGGGATGTTGGTGACGCTGTGTTCCTCCGTCAATCCTCCGTATTCTCTATCCGTTTACGACGTAAAACCGCCGTCCAGCTCGGTCCATCTGCCATATTCCGTTCCATTTACGACGTAAAACAGGGTTCACAGTACAGTTTTGTTTTTTGAATGTCCAGAGGACCAGACTTAGCCTTCTTAGAGAGTACAGTCCTCCGCCGCTACGTTTACGTAAAACCGGAAACCGGAAACTGCGTAACTCAGCTT
>JBBPBX010001088.1:96599-109929 GCA_038048925.1 Garcialebias charrua | reverse complement strand
CTTAACACAAAAACTTCTGTCAGCGAGGTATGAGCGGAACCAGTCTAATGCAGCACCTGTGATCCCGACCCAGTGTTCGAGCCGTGATAAGAGGATACTGTGGTCGACGGTATCAAAAGCAGCGGTAAGGTCAAGGAGTACAAGTACCACAAACTGACCAGAGTCATTTGATACAAGAATATCATTGAAAACCTTGACCAGAGTTGTTTCCGTGCTGTGAAGCTGTTTGAAATCCAGGTAGTTCATAATCCTGACTCCTTGATTCCTAAGAGGGGTCAGGGCTGCGTCCAGACATTTAGTAAATGTACGCGGAGCAGTCTTCAAGCCGAAGGGTAAGGCTTTGAATTCATAAGCCTTCCCTTCGAAAGCAAAACGGAGGAATTTTCTGTGTTTCCTCCACACGCCCACATGGAAGTAGGCGTCCTTCAAATCCACTGTACATGCATAGTCTCCTGGTCTCACAGACTGGAGGACCTGCCGCAGTGTAAGCATCTTGAACTTGAAAGTTCTTATTCTCTTGTTCAGATTTCTGAGATCCAGGATTGGCCTCAGGGAATGATCCCTTTTGGGCACCAGGAAGTACTTGCTGTAATGACCGGAGCGTAGTTTGCGTTTCGGGACCAAACTTATTACTCCTTTCTGTAGCATTGTCAATACTTCCTCCCTCAGCACGTGTGCGCGTGCAGGGTTAATATACGATTGTAGCACCCCTGTGAAGGGGGCGGTCTCTTGGCGAACTACAGCTTGAGCCCATGACAAATTGTCTTCATGACCCATTCATTTGGTAGACATGCCCTCCAGGCCTGCGCGTGCGCCATGATCCTGGAAGGCATGTCAAATCGCTGCTTGTCGTGGTTGAGTGCAAGAGGGGTGGCCTTTGACCCCTCTCGCGAGTTCTCGAGCAGGCTGGTCAGCCCGACAGAAGATACAGCGAGAACTGACTGTCTCAGACAAAGCTCGCGTATCTTGCTGCGGTTCATAGTTTGACCAAGTGGTTTGTGTTTTATAAAAGTGGGACTCGAGTCAAGAACCAGGGCAGTCTGTGCTTTGGTACTTTTATTTTTGTATATGCGTGAAACAGTGTTTGTTTTTATTACACATATAGTAGGCGAGTCATGTTCAGTGCACATACACATGTCACCAGCTCCTTGTAATGTTTTACAAGTGAAGACTGGGCTTAAAAGGTCAGGTTCCCGTACCGCGTGGGCGGGCAAACCTGTAAAATCATGAGTTCGTCCTGTTTCATCAGGCCCGAATCTGCTTTCCACATGGGGTCATCGAGGAGGCCCTCGGCCTTTCCGCCTGATGCTGAAAAGGCTCTCCGTCGCCAGCGGGTCTCTTCTGCAGAGGGCGACGCAGGGCTTCCTTGGGGGGTGCAAAGCTTTTCCTCAGCAGCCCCTCGTGGAGGGCTTCCGCCTGTTTGCGCCTCTGTTCCAGCCTGGCCTGGATGCGTTCCAAGGCTCCCCCAAAGAGTCCCGACGGCTCGATCGGGTGTTGGAGGGAGGGGGACTTCTGGTTTTCTGGGAGGTCCGTTAAAGTCAACCAAAGATGGCGCTGGGCGACAACCACTTCCGCCATTACTCTGCCTTGCACGATGGCTATTGTCCCTATCATGCAGAGCACAAAGTCAGAAGTCCTGCGGGCCTCCTCCATGGTCTCTGTTGTAGCTGGTTCGTTTGTCGTTACCTGGAGTTCCTGCAGCTTTTCTGCCAGGTATGCCTGTATCATGGTCGAAACGTTCATCGCACAAGCCGCGAGGCCCTGAGCCCGGTAGCATTTCTCGAGCTGTTTCTCCGAAGCGCGGCAGGCCCTGCTGGGCAACGCTGGCTTCGCCCCCGTAGCTGCGGGGGCCAGATGGGCCGCCAGGGTCTCCTCTATCTGGGGTGTGCTGGCGAGACCTGCTGCCTCCATTCCCATGACATCCAGGAGCCAGGATAGTGGCAGCATCATGGGAGCTCCGGGTTCCGCCCAGGAGCGCATGAGCTCCATGAGGAAGTCCAGGAAAATGGGCATTTTCTGCGACGTCGTCTGTTGCTGCTTCGCATATAAATAATTCCCCGCCAGCCTGGTAACCTGTTGGCGAGGCGTGGGGTCTGGCCACGCGACCTGCAGAGCATCCGCCACCCTGCGGCTCAAGTCGAACAGAGTAGGGACCGACACGTCCGGTTCCGGTAAAACTTGCGCCAGGTTCTGTGAGGAATCCGCACTTTCCCCTCTGCAACCGTACTCTGCGTCTTGGTCAGACACTTCGGGCGTCGAGTCCTCGACGGGGACGAGGAGTCCGACACATTCTTCTCCCTGACCTGACCGCTGCATTCCAGGTCCATGTTCTCGAGCTCCGGATCGGGAGCGAGCAGTTCTGTGTGGCGTGAGGCCTTCAGCGCCGCAGCCTTCTCCATGGGCGGCCGTGGTGTAGTGGTAATGGCAGACGACCCCTGATCGGAAGGTTGGAGGTTTGAATCCCGCATCCGCCCACCATGTGTCGTTGTGTCCCTGGGCAAGACACTTAACCCCGAGTTGCTCCCGGTAGGTCTGGATGGCGCCTTGCAAGGCAGGCTACCACTACTGGTGTATGAATGTCTGAATGAATGGGTGGATGGCTGGTATTGTAAAGCGCTTTGGGGCTCCTCACAGGGGGCTTGAAAGCGCTATATAAATAAGCTCCATTTACCATTTACCATGGTCTTAGCCAACGCGTCCGCACGGCATTTCCACACTACCGCCGGCATCTGACAGCAGTGGGAGCAGGAGTCAGGGGATTCCAGCGCTTTTCTTGCGTGCAGGATCCCTAGGCAGACGGGACAGGCCTCGTGGGTGTCCGTTGCCGAGAGGGAGTAGCCGCAGCTGCTGGGGCAGGGGCGCGAGCGAGGGCTCGCCGTCCTGCTGGTTTTCTTCGGAATTTTTGTCCTCCGTTTTCCCTTCTCGGGAGCCATGTCCGGAGACGAGAAGCATCGAGGCTGTTCCTAGTTTCCTTTTGTTCGAAGACGTCCTCTCCGTCTGTGTCGCTTTCGCTGGCTAGCCTGCTAATGGTTAGCAGGGAGTGTTGTGACGCAGTTAGCGCCGTCGAGCGAAGCAGCTGCGGAGAGAGAAGAAAACTTTGAGGTAAGTAGAAAAACGCTGGACTAGCTTTCGCCAGCCCAGCAGTACGCAGGAAAATTTCTCTGTACGCTCAGCGTAGGGAGCAAGCTCACCTCTGATCGAGCGATGTGACAACAGAGAAGTCCCACGAAGTTCAGGTTTAAGCGAGGTGAAGGGCAATAAGAGAAAGTAGGATGGGCGTCCGCGTCTTAAATACCCAGAGGGAGGGGACTCTGGCGTGACGCTGACGCCCCTGCCGTAAAGGCGTGAATGTATTCCTTCAGGTAATCGCGCGGGGCGCAATTTCCCATAGCATTTATGTTGCACCGAGTGACTGACTGATAAGGGAACCGTCATACTGCCAGTTTGAAAGGCGTGATTGTATTCCTTCAGGTAATCGCGCAGAGCGCAATTTCCCATAGCATCTATGTAGCATCTATGTTGCTAACAAAAACAGCTAACCTCACAGCGGGCAGCAACAGAGTCAGTCCGACCAGAGGAGGCTTTTTTCGGACACATGAGCTAGAAACGGTCTGGAAGTGTCTCCCTTGCGGACAAAAGTGGTACTGCACCATTTTGCCCAAAATGAAAAACAGCGATATCAGAGCGAAAAATTGGTCTAAAAATATGGGGGAAAATCCATAGATAATACGCTTCGGTGTATAATACGCAGGACATTCAAATGAGCAAAAAAACTGCGTATTATATACCGACGAATACGGTAAGTGAGGCACAGGTTGTGCTGTAATGCTTTGAGTTGCCCATTTGGCTCCATTTACTGTTTACACCAGAGCAACGGACATTGCTTGTAGAGGTGGGCACTAGAGTGACCTTTTTACCCACAGCCATTTATGCTTCTTTTTTGTTGAGTAGGGTGGAATCCATTGTACTCTTTAAGTTGGGTTATAAGATTAATTTTACTGAATGAGCATGGACTTGATTAATTTAATGCATGAAAAATAATAATCGGTGTTTTGCACGTGACGTCACGGCTCATGTCTTTTTGCACTTACGGTCGCCATGTTGGGTGTATACCGGTTCATTTAAACAGAGGAAGTCCATGTTAAACACAGTGCGATACAGAACAATAACATCAGCAAAATGCAAACTAAATATAAAAATGAGCAGAAGCCTTATAGAGAGAAACTCAACCTTGAAGCCAGAGAACGTTACATGGTGAAGTTAGCTTCAATTAACAACATTGATCCTTACGAGGTAGCAGCTAAGGCATGGACTTCCTCTGTTTAAATGAACCGGTATCCATACAATATGGCGACCGGGAGTGCAAAATGTCACGTGTCTGCAAAAGACCGATTTGACAGGACAATGCACACAAACACAGAACAATCTGTGACTGACGTGATTCACAGAGTTTATAGCTATAACTAATTCGCAACTCCAGTCCCTGATTGGCCAGTTCTACACATTAAAATACAATTTATCAATCAAAATACTGTACAGTAAGAATACATGTGTATTCCTGCCTACATATCCATGTAATCAACCTTACAACCTCCAAATTCATATAATAAAAACTACATTAAAAATATTTAAAAATCGAGGTACAATAAAAATACAAAATATTTTCCTCTCTACAAGGTTCAAAATTGCCTTGCAACCTCCAGATTTATATTACTATCCTTGCACATCCTCACACATTCAGCTAACATACTAAAAATTGTAAATATAATACTAACTCACTAATACATACACTCCCACAAAGACATCTCCTCCATATAAAATCTGAGTATTAAATACGATCACATCTTTGATTTATTTATTTTTTGCCAAGATTTAGTCATGTAAACAAACTTTGTTAGTTCCGGTGTAGCTTTTACATGTGGGGGCAATGAGTTCCATAATGTTGTGCTTTTTATAGGAAAAAGAGTTCTGACCAAACGAGGTTCTACATAGGGGAGTTCTGAAAGTTCTTTGAAATAATTCAAAAAACCTGCAGCTTGACTGCTTAAGAGCCGAGACATTCAGCTCCAGAAAGCAGGACCTGTGACAGCTTGTCGTTTTCAGACCACAGCGGTGCGACAAAGAGCGTCTCCACTTTTCAACAACTTCAAACTGGCAACAATTTGCAGAGAATGCTCCAGCCCTGGTTACTGGGTGCGTACTGGTTCAGAGTTCACACCATCCTGTTTTTTGTTCCAGATGTATTTTGCAGTCTTACGTTCTCTGGACACCTTGTGCTGTTTTAATCATTCATGTACTAAAATGACCAGCTCGTTCAGGAGACATGGGCTGTGACTTTTGGCCTGTCAAGATCTGTTCATCGTAATTTTTGCTGTATAAGTTGCTGTTTTTGCGTAAATTAGCATGCCTGTCTTTTATACAGCGAAGCGACGTATTTATGTTATTGGCTGAGATCTGACGATTTCCTTCATTTTGACATGGAAAATATTAAACGCTACCATTTTCAGCCACTAGAGGGCGGTCGACTAATATGGCAAGCCAAGTGTCTCATAAATAGGTAAAAGTGGCTACAGGTATTAATGAGACACTTGGATTGCCATTCAAAACCACCTTCGTCTCGCTTTGTAACTCCTGGTGCAAACGTCAAATCAGCTGCATTTCGCCGCATCGCCCAGGCGAAATGCAGCTGATTTACCAATAAAGTGCATTTATTAAGAAAAAGTTCAACTGAGACACACCTTTGATGTAATTTTGAGCAAACAAATAAATGTTTTTAATTGTTAATCTTGTTAAATTCTTGTTAAAGCCCTCCTGTGCACACTCCCGCGGCCGCCAATCGATTTTCGGCACAACACCAGCCCACATGTCTTGGTTGTCAGTGGTATAATAGATGCGACTTATACGCCAACATGACGTATTTGTTCTTTTCCCCTTTATTAGACATATTTGGACTGATGCAACTTATATGGCGGTGCGACATGTACGGTAGGAAATACAGTATTTTTTTTTTCCTTTTTCCGGAACGTTTTTAAGATTTTAAAGATGGTACTAACACATTTTAGCTCAGTACATACCTGGTACTGGTACGACGCTGCATTATGAAGTGACTCACCCAGTCTACTTACCATGTTAATACAGGTTACTTCCATGGTACGTACCGACTTTGAAATGAAAAAGCATTTCTGCTAATTCATTTTAATTTTCAAATTTGACATTTCAAAATGAATTTTGGTCACTTTTTACTAGGACATATTTTGAAAATTAAATGTTAAACGTTATTTTATTTATCATTTTAATTAATTTACAAATTGAGCAGTCTTGAAGACGAAAATGAAAATGCAGTTTGGATTATTCATTTTAAATTTTATTTATGAGTCAAAACATGCAGCTTTATTTTGAAACTAAAAAGCATTTCTATTAATCCATTTTAATTTGAAATATGAGACATAACTGCTTCCATACATACCCAGTATTTTCAAAGAATGCACCTATTGGTATTGGGTACTTTCCCTGTAAGTTTTGGATATGTAACAGGTGAGTACTGTACCTATTTTTGTTTATTTGGGGCGGCTGTGGCTGAGTGGTTAGAGAAGTAGTCCCTCAGTGGGAGAGCTGGGGTTTGATTCCACCAGCAGTCACATGCCGAAGTGTCCCTGGGCAAGACAATGAACCGCTCACTGCCTCCGATGTGTGTCCCATCGGTGAATGAATGCGATCTAAAGCATTGATAAGTCTCTACAGATTCAGATTATCTTTGTAGGGATCTAGCAGAGAGCTGTGTGAACGAGGGCACATATCGTAATAAAGCACTTTGAGTATCTTGATTAGATAAAAAGTCTCTATATAAATACAGTCCATTTATCATTTGTACCAAATATGTACCAAGCTGTACTGTGCAATACTACTGAAAAGACTAAGCTACTATAAAAATGTCCAAAGAAATTAGCATGAAAGGTGAAGCCTACTACTGTAGAAATTTAAAACCAAATTTAGGTGTTGAATAAAAGTCCACATTTAGGTAAGATAATCAAGAGGAAAGAAGCTCCGCCCACAAAAAGAGGTGAAAAACGATCCTAAATGTTCAGCTAAATCAACATTTTTCAGGCAACCCTGAATCCAGTTCTCTTTGCATGATTTACATACTTGAGTTGTGTGTTTTACATATGTTCAGTTTAAGGACTTCAGTTCAAGTTATAAAGACTGAACTCCCCGGTTTTAATCTAGTCAACGATATTCTGAACCAAATTAGGACTACAACTAACTACTGTATACGTTGAAATATGTTGCACAACTAAAGTTCCAAAGCTGGACTTGAATGAAGCCATCTTTCTCCAAACACAAAGCAGAACTTCCCCCAAATACTACTTCAATAAATACTGAAATTTGTACCAAAATAAAAGCATAACCCTCAAAATAAATTATGTGATCATAGTACCAGATGATTTTCTCTTCATACAAACAGTTTGAAGTCGAATTAGCAACATCCTGTACTTCTTTGATCATCACAAGAGAGCAGGAATTTTGAGCATTAATAAAAGTTAAAGGTTTTATTCAGGTTGGGATCGTTTTATTATACACACGTTTAGCATTTAGGACCATTCCAATCCAGTCAAGTGAATTCTGGGAAACTTTGCAAGATTGCAAAATTCATATTAACTTCAAATATTTTAATTAAAGCTTTACGGCACAACTTTTCCATTATGTCTATGGAGAATAGGCTGCAGCTCCTCCACCTTGTGCTCCTTCTGTTTACTCATTACCTGAAAGTGTCACTCCTCCTCGGGGCAGATCATCTTTTCTTCTTTGCGTCATCCAAACAGGTTTCATTCAGCCAGTTGTCGCCTCCGGCTGCTCAGGCAAAGACTGGGAACAACTTTTAAAGTTCCTCTTCTGTGCATTCATTCAGGCTTTTGAACAACACTTGAAAGAATTTCGTCATTCTCCCTTCAGGACGAGAAAAAAATTGCATTTATCGTTTGTGTTTGTGTCTCGAAAAAACTAATAAAATCAGAGCTCGCCACGATTATTAGGGTACGGTAAATAAAAACACTGATTTAAGCGCAGCCTTTAAATGGAGTGAGACAGAAAGGCCTAATTCAGCAACTGTACGAGCTAAAAGGAGAAAACGTTTCCTCCTGGTTGTATCGGATTGTTTTCGGAGCGTCCTCCTCTGAGATGAACGTTCACAGGCAAGAGTCTGTTCCATCCATCCATCCATCCATCCATCCATCCATCATTTTCTTCTGCTTATCCGGGGTCGGGTTGCAGGGGTAGCAGCCTAAGTAGGGAGGCCCAGACTTCCCTCTCCCCAGCCACTTGGAGCAGCTCCTCCGGGGGAAACCCAAGGCGTTCCCAGGCCAGCCAAGAAACATACCGTATTTTCCGGAATATAGGTTGTGGCTTTTTGTCTATTTTGCATGCCCTGCGACCTATATTTAGGTGTGACCTATTTATGGCTTTTTACCACTTTCGGGTTATTTACGTTCTAAAATAAGCAGATTTGTAATCATTTATTAACAAAAATTAAACAAGAGACACACTCTTACAATAATGTCAGCTAACAAATATATTGTTTTAGGTGTTTATCGTGCTAAAATTAAAATACCGGTACATGCAGGTCTGTTCGCTGCTACTGCATGTCTGGTGCTGCGCGTGCACGTTTTGTTTCATCAGACGTAGCGAAACAAATTTTTAAATCCAGCTCATTTCACAATTACGTTCATTTATTAAGGAAAAGTTCAGCTCAGACACATATTTGCTATAATTTTTATCAAACAAATAATTGTTTTTAAGTGTTAATCTTCTTAAAAGCCTTGCTGTGCGCTCCTGTGGCAGACATTTGCAGCAGAGCTAAACACGGTCCACATTTCCGGTTGTCTCAGCGGTGACGCGTCACGTCAGTGGTGATGACGCGTTACGTCGGCGGTGGCGTAGGTGCGACCTATATTTAGGTGCGACCCGTTTATGGATTTTTCCAATTTTTTGGCAATAATTGGACAAAGCGACCTATATTCCGGTGCAACCTATATTCCGGAAAATACAGTAGTCTCTCCAGCGTGTCCTGGGTCTTCCCCTGGGCCTCCTCCCGGTGGGACTGTAAAGCAAGAGTCTGTTGATTTTTATTTTTGCTCCGAGTCGTGGGTTTAGTTCACCCGTCGTCGTTAAAAATTAATCAAGTGGGAAAAGTGTGGAGCCCACTAAACTCTGAGTGTTTTTACAGGCCGCTGGACGCCCCACTGCACTGAACGTGGAGCTTAAAGAGCATGAAGTGATCAGGAATGTTGGGGAGTTGCATGTGGGGGGGTCCTCAGACCACACTGGAAGTGGTGATCTGGACACTGACCGCGATGTCCATCTCCTGTTGATGCTTCCCACATGGTCGTTTGCACTTTCAGCATGCTTTGTGGCATTTCAGCTGTTCATAAATCCAAACATTCGGCTCGTTGGGGAGCTGGGGCTGTGACTATGTGCTTTTCATACATTTCAACAGATTCTACATTTACAAAATGCTTTCCTCTAAGAAATAAAATGTGATCTCTTGAATTCTTTCAAAAATCTGTTTCGGTTTATTTTTATTTTCTGCTTAGGCTACTTTTTGTTTTTAGCTATCCTTTCTGCTAATCTTGACTAGTCTTGCTACTTTTGGAATATAGCTACTGTTCTGCTACGTCTAGCGTTTAGCTAACATTTTACTTATTTTAGCCAAACTGTTATGTTAATTTTAGCATTTATGAGGCCATTTGTTACAAGCTTTTAGCTAACCTTTTGTTACATATAATCTTGCAATATGTAGCTTTTATTTAGCCGTTGGCCATTTTAGTTTTCATCTAACTTTTTGCTACCTTTTTATTTTAGCTACTGCTACTTTTAACATTTAGCCTTTGGTTACATGGCAACTACCATTTTGAAATATTTAGCTTTCCGCTAGCCTTTACTTCTCTTTTTAAAGTAAACCTTTTACTACACCACCCCATCAGCTGGTGGTGCTGCGACACACGGAGCGGTGCTACGCTAATTACTAGCCTTTCTTTCTTAAACAACTAGCACGTTGCTTCTTTTGGCTTTTAGCTAGGGTTTTGCTTTTAATGTCAACAACTCAGCTTCTGTCACGAATGGGCTGATCATGACAGCTTCAGCATCTTCACTACATTTTGGCACTCATTCAGCGCTCACACTACTTTTAGCAGAAAATGCTAATTCTGTATTTATTGACTGGTGTCAAGTCAAACACAAGTAAAATTTGTATTTAAAATGTAAAATATTACTCACAAACTTAACAGTAAAACTAATGAATAAATTAAAATAAATAAATTAAAATAAATAAATAAAAAATAAAAAACAGGTTTTCTATGAGGAACTAAATTACTCAAATACTACAGGATGAACAATCCGACATTTTCTTAAGAATTCATCAGACGTGGTGAGGAGGTGTTTCTTCGATTCTTTTGTTAAGATGCTTTAATTGAAATTTTCTCAAAAACGATCAACTTGGATACCAATCAACTATGGATATATAAATTGCATACAATCAACTATGGATACAAAAAAATCTGGGACATTTACTTGATGGAAGAAATCACATACTCATTAAGGCTTCAAAAAACAATTTTTAATATAAGATGGAGCCCGGTTTTACCATTACTGATTCAGTGACACACTTATAGGATCGCCTTCTTGTATTTAGTGGTTTATGCTGTGATTTTTTTGGATCTATCTGAAGTGTTATTATGCTTGGGAATGTGTGGAATGTTTTACCTTTGAGGGGATTTTTTTCTGTTTTTTTCTTCACCTTATTAGTTTTTTTATTATATATTTATTTTTTCTTGTTTCTTTTTATTTATTATGTTCATTCTGTTGATATTACTAATCATTGCTAGAACATAGCTTGTCTCATTTTCGCTCATCAAGTAAAAGATTTAAGTAAGTAGAGACAGAAAAATGTCATTGTTGTTAACTGCGTTGTTAAAAATAAATAAAAATAATCCATCCATCCATCCATTTTCTTCCGCTTATCCGGGGTCGGGTCGCGGGGGTAGCAGCCTAAGTAGGGAGGCCCAGACTTCCCTCTCCCCAGCCACTTGGAGCAGCTCCTCTGGGGGAATCCCAAGGCGTTCCCAGGCCAGCCGAGAAACATAGTCCCTCCAGCGTGTCCTGGGTCTTCCTCTGGGTCTCCTCCCGGTGGGACATGCCCGGAACACCTCACCAGGGAGGCGTCCAGGAGGCATCCTAACCAGATGCCCGAGCCACCTCAACTGGCTCCTCTCGATGTGGAGAAGCAGCGGCTCTACTCCGAGTCCCTCCCGGATGACTGAGCTTCTCACCCTATCTCTAAGGGAGAGTCCAGACACCCTGCGGAGAAAACTCATTTCAGCCGCTTGTATCCGAGATCTTGTTCTTTCGGTCATAACCCAAAGCTCATGACCATAGATGAGGGTGGGAACGTAGATCGATCGGTAAATTGAGAGCTTTGCCTTTTGACTCAGCTCTCTCTTCACCACGACAGACCGGTACAGCGCCCGCTTCACTGCGGACGCTGCACCTATCCGCCTATCGATCTCACGCTCCAGTTTTCCCTCATTCGTGAACAAGATCCCGAGATACTTAAACTCCTCCACTTGGGGCAGGACCTCCTCCCCGACCCGGAGAGGGCACGCTACCCTTTTCCGGCTCAAGACCATGGCCTCGGATTTGGAGGAACTGATCCTCATCCCGGCCGCATCGCATTCAGCTGCAAACCGCTCCAGTGAAAGCTGTAGATCACGAGCTGATGAAGCCAATAGGACCACATCATCTGCAAAAAACAGAGAAGCGATTCTAAGGCCACCAAAACGGATCCTCTCAACACCTTGGCTGCGCCTAGAAATTCTGTCCATAAAAGTTATAAACAGAATCGGTGACAAAGGGCAACCTTGGCGGAGTCCAACTCTCACCGGAAACGAGCCTGACTTACTGCCGGCAATGCGGACCAAGCTCTGACACCGGTCGTACAGGGACCTAACAGCCCATATCAATGGGCCTGGTACCCCATACTCCCGGAGTACCCCCCACAGAACCCCCCGAGGGACGCGGTCGAATGCCTTTTCCAAGTCCACAAAGCACATGTAAACTGGTTGGGCAAACTCCCACGCACCCTCCAGGACCCTGCTGAGGGTGTAGAGCTGGTCCAGTGTTCCACGACCAGGACGAAAACCACACTGCTCCTCCTGAATCCGAGGTTCGACTATCCGACGGACCCTCCTCTCCAGAACCCCTGAATAGACCTTACCAGGGAGGCTTAAGAGTGTGATCCCCCTATAGTTGGAACACACCCTACGGTCCCCCTTTTTGAATAGGGGAACCACCACCCCAGTCTGCCAATCCAAGGGAACTGCCCCCGATGTCCACACGATATTGCAGAGATATTTATAAAGATAAAGTAAAAAAAAAAAAAAGAACTTCAGGCGTTGGTTCGAGAAAAGAGCCGTTAGCGCTCGGAGTAAATCGGGGACGAACCAAGTCTCTGTAAAACGGGTCGACTTACTGCCATGTTTGTTTGGTTGAGTAAGGGTTGCCTTAAATCCAGTGGATTCCAAAAGTCAACCAGTTGTTCACCGGATATTTTGCTAACAGATAAACACAGGGAGCTGCACAAGTGCCATTAAGAGTCAAGTGGGTTTCTTCTTCAGCGTGAGCTTTGCATGACTTCACACAAAAGACTTTCAGCCGTGTCACACCTGGTGAGAGTGGAAATGAAAACCTCTGCAGGAACTTTTGGGGAAGCCCGGCCTGCCCGGAGTTGGACACGTGAGAGCGTGCCAACGTCTTGGAATGATACGAGTCTCAGGTCAGGCCTACTGGGGCTCTTTTTCCTGCACTGACAACTGGATAAGTGCATTAAAACCTGGGGCAGAGTGGAAACCCAGACTGGCTGACGACCAGCGGGGCCCAGGAGGACGGACTGTTGTCCCCAGCGGCCTCAGACGCGTTATCTCTGAGCTACATCGACATTTTAAGGTTTGACAGCTTGAGTTGCTTAAAGAGCTCATTGACAAACATCCCTCTCCATCACTGCATGACGACTGCAGCACGAGTCAGCAACATTTGTCTTTTCTCCAAAATGGGGTGTCCAAACTTCTGCATGCGTGGGCCAAAACAGTCAAAATAAAACTCCCAAGCCACAAACTTTTTTAATTGATTAATTTTTAAAAATGTGTAAATAATTTTTGCTTGTTTCTTTCATTTTCAACTCAATGTGAACAATAAATTGGAGAAAGGACAAAAGTTAATTAATTTAGGTGGAGACAGAGTTCTAAGTTGTGTTATAAGTATTATATAAGTTGTTTTATTTGTA
>JBBPBX010001088.1:65162-96552 GCA_038048925.1 Garcialebias charrua | reverse complement strand
ATATATATATATATATATATATATTAATTTATATTATATTGTTTATGTATTTATATATGTTTACATGTTATATTATTTGATAAAATGGTTTAGTTCATTTGATTTGTCAAGTCTACAGTAGTCCCTCACTACTTCACTGTTTGTTTATCATGGACTCGCTCTATCGCAGTTTTTCAAAATAAAATTGGACATGACACACAATTGGCTGATTGATGGATGAGCTGCATTAATGGCATGGAATTTTTATTTAAAATACATTTTTAATTATTTAGCACCTCATGCAACTTTGTGCGGCCCACTGCAGGATAAACTTCCTGCTGCAGCTGAACAGCTGATCTCCGTGCAGAGCGGAAATGTGGGCGTGGCCAAGAGCACTTGCAGGTAGCTGAGAGCAGAGGAGGCAGGGAGCTGAAATCATGACACTCTGTGCTCTTTTAGATAATTTAGAAACATTGTTTAGAATATTGCAAGAGTGTGGGAAGGGTTCAAAACACCTTTAACAAATATATATATATATATATATATATATATATATATATATATCTACTACTTACTACTTGTACTACAATTTCTTCTTTGCTATTTTTCCACTTATTGCGGGACTTTAGGGTTCAGATCCCCTGCGATAAACGAGGAACTGCTGTATTGCGGTTTTATCTTCTTGTGCTTGAATAGTTCGTTTTAGTCTATTCTTATTAACAAAGTGTAATATGAGTGGCCGTTCTTTAAAAACAGGCAGTAAAAAGGGTTTGGATCATGGATTGCCCAAAACTGTGATTGAAGTGCAGAAAAGAAAAGAAAAATCTCACAGCTGATGGTCGCTCAGATTCAGAGAAGGTTTGAAGAGATAAGGAAAAAATTAATCGACTTGTACAGTATGTTGATTATATCACTTTAACACTTTGTTTATGCAAGTTTTATGAATGATGCTCCAAACGTCAACTTTTTGATAGAAGTCAGTAAAGGTTTGTGGTGCTTTGAACCATGACATGGAACAAAAAATGTATTATAGCCAAAGTCAGAACAAGCGCTCAATACAAAAACATTATAGCCAAAGGTTTGTATGGTAGTTGTAATTGGTCTTTTTTTTATATATTTTAATCTGTTTTTAACATATAAAAAGTATCAACATTAAATTTGCAGAAGGTCTACAGCAGCATCAACGTAAAGACCCGTGAACTAAAATTACACCATTGATAAATTGCAGTCATGGGCTTCTACAAAATCACTCCAAGGGCCACAAATGGCCCTCGTGCCGCACTTTGGACACCCCTGGTCTAAAGTTTCAGGAGAACCAAAAACAACTAAATCTTCTGAATCCTTCATTAAAATGTCTGCCTTCTGTAAACTCTAATGGTGACTGCGTTCAGTGGCTTCCACTGAAATCTGTGGTTGCAGTGATATTTTGCTAACAGGAGTGTTTTGCCCTCAGCAGCAGGTGATAAAGACACACACATCCAGAAACATCTGTGTTTGAGTTAAGACCCACAGCTCCACGTCCGACCTCGAGGAGATGCTGGAATTATTTAGACCAAAACGATCAATGACCGACTTCCATGTTGCAATAAAAGTGCTGGGAAACACTTTTTCACTGGCCTCACGGTGAAACCAGGAGAGCCGAGCACAACGCAGTAGCCTGGGCTCCAGCCACGATCGATAATGTTTGTGGACAGAGTCAGACTCTGGCAACAATTAAAGAGGAGACGATGTTTTAACGAGGTCTGAGAATGGAAAAAGACGGTGGTTTGGGAAGAGCAGGTGGAAAACTGAGCGAATGAAAACGTCAGGTGGATCGTCGCGGTGCCGCTGGGCAGGAAACGAACAAAAGCAGACACAAAGAAGAAAACTGTGCAGCTCTGTCACCCCTAACTTTGTTCTTTTGTTCAGGCTCCGGTTCAGTTTCTGAGACGGTGCCAAGGCGCCTGCACGTTGAACTCGAATCCCAACATGGACACAAGCTGCACCGAGCCGAGGCATTAAAGACAAAAAGAAACGTCTTGGTTGAAATGCTGCGATTTTCACTTGATCTGTTGGTGCTTGAAACAGTTTTTTTGTTGTTGTTGTTTTTTGGACTCGGTATCCATAAAACTGTCTGCATTGTTTATTACTTTCTGTTAGCTAAGGTTGATTAGCTGGACTGACTTCGATCGTTAATCAGTTGAAGATGGAAAACTACTGATTGTGAGTTTCGTTAAAATTCATTCAATGGTTCGTGAGGTACAGGTGGTCCCCGACTTATGAACGAGTTCCACTCCTACGCACCGTTCATAACACGAACATTCGTAAGTCGAAACGCATTACACGTGGCGTTCGTAAGTGCGGATTTTTACCATACCATACCACTTTATTTATAGAGCACTTAAACAGACACAAGGCCAACCAAAGTGCTGATTTTTGGTCGTAAGTCGTAAAATGTATGCTAACGCTGCGCCGCACACCCGTTTATCAACATGAGACTGAACAAGTGTACATACTGGTTCATAAACATGCACAGAACTTTGTTTACAACGGTTAGCTAACACACTTTCATCTAAAAACACATACCAGTGCTGTATTAACTGTACAACTGTACTGTTCGTAAGCGCGTTCGTAAGTCCGGAACGTCGTAAGTCGAGGACAACCTGTATTTTGATAATAGATCAGCTAGTGCTCAGCTTATGTTTTAGGGATGACTCTCAACAACTACAACACCAGTTCTCAGCTCGGCTGTGAAATTAAATGAGGTATTTCTGTGTTGAAGTTAGTTTAGCTGTGGTGGCCATCATGAGAGGGGTGAACTCCAAAGGTGAACGAGTTGTTGTCACGTTTTCACGCAAGTCACAAAAGGCCGTGGAGTGAGCGACTCGCGCCGCATTGAGTTAGCGTCGAAAATGTCCGTGACTGACCACTGTAGCTGCTGCTGTGCACGTACAAGCCTGAAACTCTGCAGACGCCTTCACATCGAGATGCTTGAGACAACCTGTGATTTTGAAGCAGCCAGCTTCTTCCTGACGGAAGTTATAAAGCTTTGAAGTTCATCCAAAGATCACCTCCTGAAGGTTTCATTGTAATCTGTCCACAACAAGAGGAGCTGGCAGAGAAGAAGGCAAGCAGTAAAATAAAAATGATGTTCCTACATGAGCGATGGTGGAAGACGAGCCGTTTTCATCCGAGTGTGAGCAATTCTTGTCTTGTTGAGAGAAAATATGAACATCTGTGTTTGCTGTGAATAATGGCTCCGCTCACAAGGACCTCTGAACACACACACACACACACACACACACACACACACACACACACACACTGTGGGCTGGGTGACATCATGTTTGTTGTGAACTAGACGGATCCTGACTGAGGATTAAAGCTTCCCGACTTCACTGAAGGTGGTTCAGGGCTGAGACGCACAGAAGCACAACATTCCCACTGTATCATTAGCCTCCCCGACTGGGAGATAAGGAAGTCTAAATTGTGGCCCCCGGGGCCCCAGAGGACTTCAACCCTTGAGTGACTGGCAGATTTACTCTCCGGGTCGACAGGAGGTTGGAGAAAAAAACAACATACTTTCACGACTCAGGATAAAAATACTCCCATCGTTTTTCCTGGAAGATAAATAAATAAAATAATAAATAGTCGGAGGTTTGGGAATGTTTGCAGTAAAAATAGAAAGTAAGAGCCGAGCACTCCCTGAAGGGATGCACATCACCTGCTGCCTTTCATTCATCTTGAATCAGGTCGACTCCAACAGTTAATTAGGTGAAGATGCACAAACAACAATTATTTTCTGGGAGTTTGATGGAAATCTGTTCAGCGGTTCATTTAAGGGGACACAGACATGAGAGCAGAGGAGCGTCCAGACGTTTCACTGCTCATCTGCCTCAGACTGCTTTGACTTGTGGAGTCTTCTGTATTTTTCGATCTATAAGTCACATTTGTTTTTTTTTGTTTTTTTCATAATTTGCATGCCCTGCGGCTTATAGGCTGAAGCGACATATTTATGGATTCCCCCATCTTTATAAACAAATTTTTGGCTGAGATATGACCGTTTTCATTCATTCTGACTGAAATTTTTTGACAATACCATTTTCAGCCACTAGATGACATTAGAGTAGTATGGCATGCCGTTGTGTCATGTAATAGGTGAAAGTGGCTATTAATGACACAGTCTGCTTGCCATAGAAAGTCACCTTCATCCAGCTCGCCTGGAGAACCCATCAAATCAGCTTCATTTTGCTGCATCTCCACAGTGACATGCAGCTAATTTGACCATCAAAGTGCATTCATGAATAAAAATTCAACAGAGACAAATTTTGCTATAATGTGGAGCAAACAAATAATTATTTTTAAGTGTTAATCTTGTTAAATTCTTGTTAAAGTCCTCCCGTGCACGCTTCCGCGGCCGCCATTTGGCAGCCAATCGATTTTTGGCACAACACCGTCACCGGCCCACATTTCCAGGTGGCCAGCGGTGACGCAAAAATAGATGCGACGAATACGGCGAAGTGACACATTTGTTTTTCCACTTTATTAGAAATATTTGCGCTGATGCGACTTATACGGCGGTGTGACGTGTAAAACGGAAAATACGGTAGTTAGATCATTAAATACATCTAAACCAGGGGTGCTCATTACGTCGATCACGATCTACCGGTCGATCGCAAAGGCATTACTAGTAGATCGCAGCTTGACATTAAAAAACTGTCAGCTTATCAAACATCCCGTCACTTGATTGACATACAGGGCAACCAATCAGATGACGAGCTTTAGGTCATCGCTCATGCAACATGAGTCATGTTAAAAACGACGGCTCGCAAAACGCAGCAAAACATACAAGCGAAAACAATCAGCGAATTACCTCATATTTTAAGCCCTTGCTAAAACATGAGTGAGAAACCTGGACCAAGTAAGAAGGCAAAAACGTCTCACTTTCAAACGGAATGGGAGGTGGACTTTTTTTCCAGTCATTTTTCACTCAAACTTCAAAAGCGCAAGCCGCCACCGAAGCATCGTTCCGAGTCACGCTGGGTGTTTTGTTTTTTGAATGTCCAGAGGACCAGACTTAGCTTTTTTTAGATGTGACATTAGTATTGATCCTCAGCATTTTTTATAATTATACTTTATTTATAAAGCCCTTTAAAACAACCACAGCTGCAACAAAGTGCTGTATACCGTATATAAAACCATTTTACCTAATCATCACATCTTTTACTCTTTTAAATAAATTATTTTTCACATATTTCATCATTGCTTCTTTCAAGAGCTCCACACCTGAAAATGCCTCATGAGAAACCATAGGCGTAAATCCCGGGGAGGTCGGGGGGGTCCGGACCCCCCCCCCAATCTTGGGGAAGTGTAGATTTGCTTTTAAAAAATGTCCCTGTTTATGGTCCCCACCAATAATAAGATGAAATCTACGCCCTTGTGAGAAACATCTGCCTGCTCAAAGCTCTTCTGTCTGTTGTGAGCCACCATGGGGCTAGTTAGCATTGAAGCTAACATGTTAGCTGATGAACTGTTGCTCCTCATTGTGTTTTGTTGTCACCACCGGGCACCTCATGTGGTCCCTGCGGGCACCACGTTGGTGACCCCTGATTTATTATATGCGTTGTGCAAGATTGGCTTATGCAAGGTGCATCAACATACATTGCACATAAAAAGAATCCTTAATACATTTGAAGATAATTATATGTTTTGCATTTTTGTATTGGGTAGATCATTTTGACTTGGTTATTTATAAGTAGTTTGCATGCTGAAAAAGTGTGAGCACCCCTGATCTAAACTCACAAGAACCAGACAGACTCACAGTTCAAGCTGCGTCTTCTGCTGGAGTCACCACCAGCTGGTATTCTGGTTTAAATGTACTCTTTTTTTTTTCTTTTTGCAGGGAAAGCCCCTGAAATAACAAAACATCACAAAAAGCCATCAGCTGAAGTCATCATGAGGGAGGTGGGTTGACCAGCTGCATAAACTCTAGAAGCCCTGCTATTTTCATAAACGACCCATTAAGTCAAAACGCACAAGAATTCGCGTTCAGCGCGATGAAAGCATGTGGCGGTTTAAACATTTGACCCAACCCGGCTGCAAACCTGCTTTCATCTGAGGAATGACGAAAACGTTTAAACAGTTTGAGCAATTACTGATCCCCGCAGGCTCATCCTGCATGCATTATCCATGCCCTCATCCCCCCTACCACAGCAGAGTCGCCTGACCCAGAGCATGGGAAGAGTCACACACAGTGGACTGGACAGGCAGGAATGCAAACACAAGAACCCGGCTGGCACAGACGCCCCCCCCCAAAGACAACAGCCATAAATGCCAGACTAAAGGGGGGAAACGAAACATGCGAAGGTGGCTGGGTCAGAGCAATTCGTCAGAGATGACGGATGTAAAAGTTGCTCGAGAGGAATGAAGGCAGCTCTCTTCTCACGGTCGCACTCTGGAAGGGCCAGCGTGGTTCTGAGGGGCTGGTTTAATGGCAGCACCAGCTAAAGGTCCCAGCAGCAGCTAAAGGAGAGGCCGATAAATCTGCTGCTGCCCCCACAGCTCAGACAAACCATTCATTCAGTGATTCAGTTCAATCAATATTTGAATGCATGTCTGTGTGTGCACAAATTAATTGGGGCACAAAGGGTTTGGTGTTTATTTTGCAAAGACGTGCCAAGGCTTGTTGGTTGACTATTAATCCGTGCACCGCAGTCACGTTTCAAAGTAATTGACCTAAATTAAAACCACAGGTGGCTTCAAGCTTTTAATCAGGCTTTTTAAAAGTGAACCAACAGGTTGGGTTTGGCTGTGAGCGCCTCGGCGATCAGCAGAGAACGCAAAGAAGAGCGCCACGAGCGCCTCAGAGAAGAGAGGGCCTCAGAAAGACGTCCAGGTTAAAGGTGAGGGCCAACATCTTCCTCTGACTGCAGCTGCCAGCTGCAGTAAAAGGTATGAAGTTTGTGGGACTGCGCAACTTCCCAGGACGTGGACGCAAGAGGGAATGCGACCCCGAGTCAATCTGACAGAGTGTAAAAGAAAAAGTCCAGAACTGTTCAAGCTGAACTCCAAGGTCAACGTCTGAGCACAAGAGCCGAAGGGACACACAAACACAAAAACTGACAGTTTGTATAAATGTGTGTTGACGAGCCTCAAATGTCCCAAAACTGATGAGACAAAACTGATGAGACAAAACTGTCAAATGTCCTAAAACTGATGAGACAAAACTGATGAGACAAAACTGTCAAATGTCCTCAAACTGATGAGACAAAACTGATGAGCCAAAACTGTCAAATGTCCTCAAACTGATGAGACAAAACTGTCAAATGTCCTAAAACTGATGAGACAAAACTGATGAGACAAAACTGTCAAATGTCCTAAAACTGATGAGACAAAACTGATGAGACAAAACTGATGAGACAAAACTGTCAAATGTCCTAAAACTGATGAGACAAAACTGATAAGACAAAACTGTCAAATGTCCTAAAACTGATGAGACAAAACTGATGAGACAAAACTGTCAAATGTCCTCAAACTGATAAGACAAAACTGTTGACGAGCCTCAAATGTCCCAAAACTGATGAGACAAAACTGTTGACGAGCCTCAAATGTCCCAAAACTGATGAGACAAAACTGTCAAATGTCCTCAAACTGATGAGACCTAACTGATGAGAAAAAACTGTCAAATGTCCTAAAACTGATGAGACAAAACTGATGAGACAAAACTGATGAGACAAAACTGTCAAATGTCCTCAAACTGATGAGACAAAACTGTTGACAAGCCTCAAATGTCCTAAAACTGATGAGACAAAACTGTCAAATGTCCTAAAACTGATGAGACAAAACTGATGAGACAAAACTGTCAAATGTCCTCAAACTGATGAGACAAAATTGCTGACGAGCCTCAAATGTCCTAAAACTGATGAGACAAAACTGATGAGACAAAACTGTCAAATGTCCTAAAACTGATGAGACAAAACTGTCAAATGTCCTCAAACTGATGAGACAAAACTGATGAGACAAAACTGTCAAATGTCCTCAAACTGATGAGACAAAACTGTTGACGAGCCTCAAATGTCCTAAAACTGATGAGACAAAACTGTCAAATGTCCTAAAACTGATGAGACAAAACTGATGAGACAAAACTGTCAAATGTCCTCAAACTGATAAGACAAAACTGTTGACGAGCCTCAAATGTCCCAAAACTGATGAGACAAAACTGTTGACGAGCCTCAAATGTCCCAAAACTGATGAGACAAAACTGTCAAATGTCCTCAAACTGATGAGACAAAACTGTTGACGAGCCTCAAATGTCCTAAAACTGATGAGACAAAACTGTCAAATGTCCTAAAACTGATGAGACAAAACTGATGAGACAAAACTGTCAAATGTCCTCAAACTGATGAGACAAAATTGCTGACGAGCCTCAAATGTCCTAAAACTGATGAGACAAAACTGATGAGACAAAACTGTCAAATGTCCTAAAACTGATGAGACAAAACTGTCAAATGTCCTCAAACTGATGAGACAAAACTGATGAGACAAAACTGTCAAATGTCCTCAAACTGATGAGAAAAAATTGCTGACGAGCCTCAAATGTCCTAAAACTGATGAGACAAAACTGATGAGACAAAACTGTCAAATGTCCTCAAACTGATGAGACAAAACTGCTGACAAGCCTCAAATGTCCTAAAACTGATGAGACAAAACTGATGAGACAAAACTGTCAAATGTCCTCAAACTAATGAGACAAAACTGCTGACGAGCCTCAAATGTCCTAAAACTGATGAGACAAAACTGATGAGACAAAACTGTCAAATGTCCCAAAACTGATGAGACAAAACTGTTGACGAGCCTCAAATGTCCCAAAACTGATGAGACAAAACTGTTGACGAGCCTCAAATGTCCCAAAACTGATGAGACAAAACTGTTGACGAGCCTCAAATGTCCCAAAACTGATGAGACAAAACTGATGAGACAAAACTGTCAAATGTCCTAAAACTGATGAGACAAAACTGATGAGACAAAACTGTCAAATGTCCTAAAACTGATGAGACAAAACTGATGAGACAAAACTGTCAAATGTCCTCAAACTGATGAGACAAAATTGCTGACGAGCCTCAAATGTCCTAAGACTGATGAGACAAAACTGATGAGACAAAACTGTCAAATGTCCTCAAACTGATGAGACAAAACTGCTGATGAGCCTCAAATGTCCTAAAACTGATGAGACAAAACTGTCAAATGTCCTCAAACTAATGAGACAAAACTGCTGACGAGCCTCAAATGTCCTAAAACTGATGAGACAAAACTGATGAGACAAAACTGTCAAATGTCCCAAAACTGATGAGACAAAACTGTTGACGAGCCTCAAATGTCCCAAAACTGATGAGACAAAACTGTCAAATGTCCTAAAACTGATGAGACAAAACTGATGAGACAAAACAGTCAAATGTCCAAAAAATGATGAGACAAAACTGATGAGACAAAACTGTCAAATGTCCTCAAACTGATGAGACAAAACTGCTGACGAGCCTCAAATGTCCTAAAACTGATGAGACAAAACTGTCAAATGTCCCAAAACTGATGAGACAAAACTGTTGACGAGCCTCAAATGTCCCAAAACTGATGAGACAAAACTGTCAAATGTCCCAAAACTGATGAGACAAAACTGTTGACGAGCCTCAAATGTCCCAAAACTGATGAGACAAAACTGTCAAATGTCCTAAAACTGATGAGACAAAACTGTCAAATGTCCCAAAACTGATGAGACAAAACTGTTGACGAGCCTCAAATGTCCCAAAACTGATGAGACAAAACTGTCAAATGTCCCAAAACTGATGAGACAAAACTGTTGACGAGCCTCAAATGTCCCAAAACTGATGAGACAAAACTGTCAAATGTCCTAAAACTGATGAGACAAAACTGATGAGACAAAACTGTCAAATGTCCTCAAACCGATGAGACAAAACTGCTGACGAGCCTCAAATGTCCTCAAACTGATGAGACAAAACTGATGAGACAAAACTGTCAAATGTACCAAAACTGATGAGACAAAACTGATGAGAAAAAAATTGTCAAATGTCCTCAAACTGATGAGACAAAACTGATGAGACAAAACTGTCAAATGTCCTCAAACTGACGAGACAAAACTGCTGACGAGCCTCAAATGTCCTAAAACTGATGAGACAAAACTGATGAGACAAAACTGTCAAATGTCCCAAAACTGATGAGACAAAACTGTCAAATGTCCTCAAACTGATGAGACAAAACTGTTGACGAGCCTCAAATGTCCTAAAACTGATGAGACCTAACTGATGAGAAAAAACTGTCAAATGTCCTAAAACTGATGAGACAAAACTGATGAGACAAAACTGATGAGACAAAACTGTCAAATGTCCTCAAACTGATGAGACAAAACTGTTGACGAGCCTCAAATGTCCTAAAACTGATGAGACAAAACTGTCAAATGTCCTAAAACTGATGAGACAAAACTGATGAGACAAAACTGTTGACGAGCCTCAAATGTCCCAAAACTGATGAGACAAAACTGTCAAATGTCCCAAAACTGATGAGACAAAACTGTTGACGAGCCTCAAATGTCCCAAAACTGATGAGACAAAACTGTCAAATGTCCTAAAACTGATGAGACAAAACTGTCAAATGTCCTCAAACCGATGAGACAAAACTGCTGACGAGCCTCAAATGTCCTAAAACTGATGAGACAAAACTGATGAGACAAAACTGTCAAATGTCCCAAAACTGATGAGACAAAACTGATGAGAAAAAAATTGTCAAATGTCCTCAAACTGATGAGACAAAACTGATGAGACAAAACTGTCAAATGTCCTCAAACTGACGAGACAAAACTGCTGACGAGCCTCAAATGTCCTAAAACTGATGAGACAAAACTGATGAGACAAAACTGTCAAATGTCCCAAAACTGATGAGACAAAACTGTCAAATGTCCTCAAACTGATGAGACAAAACTGTTGACGAGCCTCAAATGTCCTAAAACTGATGAGACAAAACTGATGAGACAAAACTGTCAAATGTCCCAAAACTGATGAGACAAAACTGATGAGACAAAACTGTCAAATGTCCTCAAACTGATGAGACAAAACTGATGAGACAAAACTGTCAAATGTCCTCAAACCGATGAGACAAAACTGCTGACGAGCCTCAAATGTCCTAAAACTGATGAGACAAAACTGATGAGACAAAACTGTCAAATGTCCCAAAACTGATGAGACAAAACTGATGAGAAAAAAATTGTCAAATGTCCTCAAACTGATGAGACAAAACTGATGAGACAAAACTGTCAAATGTCCTCAAACTGACGAGACAAAACTGCTGACGAGCCTCAAATGTCCTAAAACTGATGAGACAAAACTGATGAGACAAAACTGTCAAATGTCCCAAAACTGATGAGACAAAACTGTCAAATGTCCTCAAACTGATGAGACAAAACTGTTGACGAGCCTCAAATGTCCTAAAACTGATGAGACAAAACTGATGAGATAAAACTGTCAAATGTCCCAAAACTGATGAGACAAAACTGATGAGACAAAACTGTCAAATGTCCTCAAACTGGTGAGACAAAACTGTTGACGAGCCTCAAATGTCCTAAAACTGATGAGACCAAACTGATGAGAAAAAACTGTCAAATGTCCTCAAACTGATGAGACAAAACTGCTGACGAGCCTCAAATATCCTAAAACTGATGAGACAAAACTGTCAAATGTCCCAAAACTGATGAGACAAAACTGTTGACGAGCCTCAAATGTCCCAAAACTGATGAGACAAAACTGATGAGACAAAACTGTCAAATGTCCCAAAACTGATGAGACAAAACTGTTGACGAGCCTCAAATGTCCCAAAACTGATGAGACAAAACTGATGAGACAAAACTGTCAAATGTCCTAAAACTGATGAGACAAAACTGATGAGACAAAACTGTCAAATGTCCTAAAACTGATGAGACAAAACTGCTGAGGAGCCTCAAATGTCCTAAAACTGATGAGACAAAACTGTCAAATGTCCCAAAACTGATGAGACAAAACTGTCAAATGTCCCAAAACTGATGAGACAAAACTGTTGACGAGCCTCAAATGTCCCAAAACTGATGAGACAAAACTGATGAGACAAAAGTGGCAAATGTCCCAAAACTGATGAGACAAAACTGTTGACGAGCCTCAAATGTCCCAAAACTGATGAGACAAAACTGATGAGACAAAACTGTCAAATGTCCTCAAACTGATGAGACAAAACTGCTGACGAGCCTCAAATGTCCTAAAACTGATGAGACAAAACTGATGAGACAAAACTGTCAAATGTCCCAAAACTGATAAGACAAAACTGATGAGACAAAACTGTCAAATGTCCTCAAACTGATGAGACAAAACTGATGAGACAAAACTACCTGACGTGTCAACAAAGTAAACATCTCACCTGACGTGTCAACAAAGTAAACATCTCACCTGACGTGTCAACAAAGTAAACATCTCACCTGACGTGTCAACAAAGTAAACATCTCACCTGACGTGTCAACAAAGTAAACATCTCACCTGACGTGTCAACAAAGTAAACATCTCACCTGACGTGTCAACAAAGTAAACATCTCACCTGACGTGTCAACAAAGTAAACATCTCACCTGACGTGTCAACAAAGTAAACATCTCACCTGACGTGTCAACAAAGTAAACATCTCACCTGACGTGTCAACAAAGTAAACATCTCACCTGACGTGTCAACAAAGTAAACATCTCACCTGACGTGTCAACAAAGTAAACATCTCACCTGACGTGTCAACAAAGTAAACATCTCACCTGACGTGTCAACAAAGTAAACATCTCACCTGACGTGTCAACAAAGTAAACATCTCACCTGACGTGTCAACAAAGTGAAAAACATCTCACCTGACGTGTCAACAAAGTGAAGTAAACATCTCACCTGACGTGTCAACAAAGTAAAAACATCTCACCTGACGTGTCAACAAAGTAAACATCTCACCTGACGTGTCAACAAAGTAAACATCTCACCTGACGTGTCAACAAAGTGAAGTAAACATCTCACCTGACGTGTCAACAAAGTGAAGTAAACATCTCACCTGACGTGTCAACAAAGTGAAGTAAACATCTCACCTGACGTGTCAACAAAGTGAAGTAAACATCTCACCTGACGTGTCAACAAAGTGAAGTAAACATCTCACCTGACGTGTCAACAAAGTGAAGTAAACATCTCACCTGACGTGTCAACAAAGTGAAGTAAACATCTCACCTGACGTGTCAACAAAGTGAAGTAAACATCTCACCTGACGTGTCAACAAAGTGAAAAACATCTCACCTGACGTGTCAACAAAGTGAAGTAAACATCTCACCTGACGTGTCAACAAAGTGAAGTAAACATCTCACCTGACGTGTCAACAAAGTGAAGTAAACATCTCACCTGACGTGTCAACAAAGTGAAGTAAACATCTCACCTGACGTGTCAACAAAGTGAAGTAAACATCTCACCTGACGTGTCAACAAAGTGAAGTAAACATCTCACCTGACGTGTCAACAAAGTGAAGTAAACATCTCACCTGACGTGTCAACAAAGTGAAGTAAACATCTCACCTGACGTGTCAACAAAGTAAACATCTCACCTGACGTGTCAACAAAGTAAACATCTCACCTGACGTGTCAACAAAGTAAACATCTCACCTGACGTGTCAACAAAGTGAAAAACATCTCACCTGACGTGTCAACAAAGTAAACATCTCACCTGACGTGTCAACAAAGTAAACATCTCACCTGACGTGTCAACAAAGTAAACATCTCACCTGACGTGTCAACAAAGTAAACATCTCACCTGACGTGTCAACAAAGTAAACATCTCACCTGACGTGTCAACAAAGTAAACATCTCACCTGACGTGTCAACAAAGTAAACATCTCACCTGACGTGTCAACAAAGTAAACATCTCACCTGACGTGTCAACAAAGTAAACATCTCACCTGACGTGTCAACAAAGTAAACATCTCACCTGACGTGTCAACAAAGTAAACATCTCACCTGACGTGTCAACAAAGTAAACATCTCACCTGACGTGTCAACAAAGTAAACATCTCACCTGACGTGTCAACAAAGTAAACATCTCACCTGACGTGTCAACAAAGTAAACATCTCACCTGACGTGTCAACAAAGTAAACATCTCACCTGACGTGTCAACAAAGTAAACATCTCACCTGACGTGTCAACAAAGTAAACATCTCACCTGACGTGTCAACAAAGTAAACATCTCACCTGACGTGTCAACAAAGTAAACATCTCACCTGACGTGTCAACAAAGTAAACATCTCACCTGACGTGTCAACAAAGTAAACATCTCACCTGACGTGTCAACAAAGTAAACATCTCACCTGACGTGTCAACAAAGTAAACATCTCACCTGACGTGTCAACAAAGTAAACATCTCACCTGACGTGTCAACAAAGTAAACATCTCACCTGACGTGTCAACAAAGTAAACATCTCACCTGACGTGTCAACAAAGTAAACATCTCACCTGACGTGTCAACAAAGTAAACATCTCACCTGACGTGTCAACAAAGTAAACATCTCACCTGACGTGTCAACAAAGTAAACATCTCACCTGACGTGTCAACAAAGTAAACATCTCACCTGACGTGTCAACAAAGTAAACATCTCACCTGACGTGTCAACAAAGTAAACATCTCACCTGACGTGTCAACAAAGTAAACATCTCACCTGACGTGTCAACAAAGTAAACATCTCACCTGACGTGTCAACAAAGTAAACATCTCACCTGACGTGTCAACAAAGTAAACATCTCACCTGACGTGTCAACAAAGTAAACATCTCACCTGACGTGTCAACAAAGTAAACATCTCACCTGACGTGTCAACAAAGTAAACATCTCACCTGACGTGTCAACAAAGTAAACATCTCACCTGACGTGTCAACAAAGTAAACATCTCACCTGACGTGTCAACAAAGTAAACATCTCACCTGACGTGTCAACAAAGTAAACATCTCACCTGACGTGTCAACAAAGTAAACATCTCACCTGACGTGTCAACAAAGTAAACATCTCACCTGACGTGTCAACAAAGTAAACATCTCACCTGACGTGTCAACAAAGTAAACATCTCACCTGACGTGTCAACAAAGTAAACATCTCACCTGACGTGTCCCACATGTTCAGCTCAATCCGGTGTTTGTCGATCTCAAAACTCGCCGTGTAGTTTTCAAACACTGTGGGCGCGTAGTTCTGAAAACACGAGATTTGTTGAGTTAGAATAAACTTATATTTAATTTATGAAAAGAACATTTATCTTCCAGGTGGATCATCCAACCAGCTAAAGTTCAGCTGTTCTGTCCCCGCAGCATCTCAGTGACATGAGAAAAGTCCAGATGTTTTCATGTGAACCCACCTCTGGATAACAGTCTTTGGCAAACACGTGCAGCAGCGCGGTTTTCCCACACTGCGTGTCCCCGACCACCACGATCTTGCAGCGGCTGCCCACAGCCTCCATGGTGCGGGTTAGTCCGTCACGCGTGCGGGGTCCTTGTGGCGGGGGACAACCGCATCCAACATCCGAGAGGAGTGGAAGAGTGGAACTGACACGAAGGATCCACTTGACGCGCAGCGCCCGTGCGCTCTTTATCCACGCGTGTCCACTCCGGGTTCCCACAAACAGACTGATGGAGGACACAGGAGCTCTGCTTTCATGGCTGACCACGCCTTCCTCATTTCCACGCGTGACACCCATCAGGGTGCGCGTCAAGCTGAAGTGAAGGTGGCCTCTCTCTCTTCATTTTAGAGTAAATACAAATCAATGCGCGTAAAACCATCAATAGTGTGATCATTTTATACTAGTTTAAAGATTTAAAGTGTTTCTTTGTAAATAAATGTTTACCTTTCTTCCTTCTTCAGTTGACTGATGTTTATTCTTTATAATGGATTGGGTTAGGAAAGATAACTTGCAAACAATAAAAGTTCATTTTAGAACCTACTTAAAAAGTAAATATCTTGTGAGTTTAAAAAAAATCAAAGCAGGTACAGTATTTCGAATTAAATGCTCTTTTCAGCTGATTTTCTTTGAAACTCAGGAGTCTCGTTTTCTGAATGAGAGTCCGTGTCAGTGACGCAGCGTCACGTGACAGCTCAGGTCGTGGCGCAGAAGGCGCCTCTGGGCTGCAGAGCAACAGCGCCCTCTGGTGGACACAAACTGTCTCGCATCATTGATTCGACACCAGTCTTGTTTTTTTTTTTTTATTTTTTTTTTTTATTGAAACAAACAGAACTACAAAACACTACATAAACAAAAATATATACAAACTCTTGTGAATGATAACATAACTACAGTCTATAAGCTAGGGGGCGGTTTACAAAATGATGAAAGTTGAAAAAATATATATATATATCAAAATACAATAAATGAAAAAGTATACAAAGGAGCAAGACAATATTAGAAACTTAAAACAGTAAGTTTTCAGATAACTGTTGTGAGATGGTTCTAGCAGTTTTCCAGTTTTTCAATCTACTTAATGAAGAATAATAGGCTTTGAATTCGTTCATGAAACATGGGAATGAGGGCTTGTTATCCCTCCACTTACTACAATGAATGTGGTACTTTGCTATAAGGACGACTATATTTATGGCATCAGAGTAAGCTGAACTTAAGTTGTCTACATAGAATAGAATGGCATCAATATCAAAAGAGGGAATATTAAGTTTCAGATTAATCCAGTTTGTGATGTCAGTCCACAATCTTTGAGAATGTTGACATGAAAAAAACAAATGCTCAAGGGATTCATCTTCAGATTTACAAAAGGTACACAAATCAACCTCAAATTTAAATCTTCTGTGCAGAAACATGGCCACGGGATAAATCTTGTTTATTATTTTAAAATGGTTTTCTTTCACTTTAGGAGATACAGGCCATTTGATAAATTTTGAATGAGCAGAAGTCATCATGGTCACCTGATTTATATTGGGAGGATTCTTGAATGAATTTATGTTATAATCATAATAAATAGTTTGTCTCATACATTCGTTGATAATCTTGTTATTGCATTTGAAGTCAACTAAGCTACACTCATTTACTTTTAGTGTGGGTAATGAAATGGTCACTTTTGAATAAATAATTGTATTTTTAATTAACTGAATCAGGGCTAAAGGGATTGCTTTACATACCTTCATAAAATCTTTACGACAGCAGTTAAGGTTATATTTTCCCACAAAAGATGCGAAATTTAAAAGATCTCCATTAGAGTCTAGGATATCTGTTACAAAAATGATGTCTTTTTCATACCATTCTTTCCTAAATATTGACTTTCTACCTGCTGTGATTGCTCTATTATTCCACAGAGTTGATCCATGAGGTGAGAAATTATGATGACACCAGTCTTGTTGCTTCATTGAACCTCCAAATTAGCAACAAAATAAATAAAAAAAAGTATGTTGGATCATTAATTTTGACTTGCACTGTTTGCATGTAGTAAACTGGTTACCTATTGTTTAAGTAAAATAACTGAGATTGTATTAAATTATTACTAATTACCCGCTCATTCTCAATCAGTTCATCTGGACAGTTTCTTTTTAGTAGAAACGTTTCACCCTCACTCCAGAGGGCTTCGTCAGTCAGAGCAGTCCAAAGCAAACTGAAGCTACCCCACCAAGTAAACAACTTAAGTGGACCAACCAGTTTGCTGTAGCCAAGATGGTTTCTGGGGGCTTGTCCCTCGTCGACTCCTCCCAGGCAGGCAGACATGTCCAAAGTGGTTCAAGACCGAAACTGGTTGGTCCACTTAAGTTGTTTACTTGGTGGGGTAGCTTCAGTTTGCTTTGGACTGCTCTGACTGACGAAGCCCTCTGGAGTGAGGGTGAAACGTTTCTACTAAAAAGAAACTGTCCAGATGAACTGATTGAGAATGAGCGGATTTGATACCTGGACTATTGAGAATGAACTTTCTGGCTATTACTAATTACATTTTTGATCAACTGATGTCCACTTTAAGGTATTAGTCTTTTTTTATTCATTTAACTTTTATTTACACAGGTTAATTCCACTGAGCCTCGGGGACTCATTTACAAAAGAGAGCTGATTTTAACAAAGACAATAATAGACGATCATAAAGGATGGTACAAATTGAGTTTGTTTTTTTAACAGGTGAAAATAAAATGGTAATTTAAAGGAAAAGTAACAAACAACAACAACAACAACAACAAAACAGCTAGGTTGTAAGGTGATGTAGAAAACTAAAAACAGGAACATGTCTGCATTGGTTTTTCCCAGGAACAGATGTTTAAAGCCACTTAAAGAGGTCACGGGAGCTTCAAAGTCAAGGTCCGTGGGCCAAATTTAGTCCTTGTTAAAGCTGCACTATGTAACTTTGTAGTGCAGTCTGTAAGTTTTCTAACAATATATTTTTAACATATTTCTTCACTCTGTCACTATCTACTGACAGACTGATGTTAGACAAAGTAATCTCTGAAAAAACTACAGTCCCCTTGCTTCTCTATCAGCATTTATAAAAACACTAAAAACACAGAGTGACCCGGACAATGACCAGCCAATAAAAACAGAGTTTGAATTTGAATTTCAGCAGAGCAAGGTGGAGCAGAGCCATATATGGCTCTGAGGGGGAGGGATCAGAATGCTTTGCCTGTTGAAAATATTCCTAAGTTCTGCGCTCTACAGAAAGTTACACATAGCACCTTTAACATCTTATCTGGCCCCCTAAGATATTTTAAATGGGAAATATTTTTTATTGTTTCTCACTTTGCTTAAAAAAATTACTAAATACTTAATTTAGTGCAGGCCTCTCATGACAGTTTAACGTTGAAGCCAGAAAAAAGGTACAATTTTTCAGCAATCTTTAATTATGATGTGGAAAGAGCAACAAATGAGACCAACTAAACTCTTGTTGCTGAATCTGCAACCAAGAATGTCGGCTCTCTGCCTGGAGTTAATGATTCAGATGAAATTGGCCCTTTGGACAAAGTTTTTAATTTTGGCCCCCTTTTGAAACTGATTGTGACTCCTCTGGTCTGACTTCCAACACTTTTCTGTTCTCAGGCCACACGTGGCAGAAAACGCTTGTGACTGAATGACTCTGGACTTTTGAGCGCTCAAACAGAAAAACAGAACTACTGTAAAATGAGGAAGAGCTGCAAGAGGGGCATTCGGCAAAAACCCAGAACTTTGTTTCTACAAACCCAGAAGTAAAGAAAAGGGAAGCAGACCAAAAAACATCTGCTGCAGAGAAGACCTACAACACTAGACAGCGTTCTTACAGCTAGCTTAGATTTTAGAATAAAATTCAGCTTAATTTGAGTAAATTATATGACATACATATTATGTGACACTGTGCACAAAATGAAGGAAAACAATAGTTGTTGTTTTTTTAACCCAGAATGTCCACAAGCTCACTTTAATTGTACAGAACTGACTTTTTCAGTAACAAGTTCAGATGTTTTAGCATAAATTAAACAGTTTGGTTGTATCTGAAATGTTCATTCTACAAACTAAAGGATGCTTTTATCAGAGTCAGAGTCAGAGAGTCTTTATTGTCATTTGCACCGCATGTACAGTAGTACATGTGATGAAATGAGATTATGTACACAGGGTAATTTATGATTAGATATATGAAATGTTGGGTTGAAAACAAAAAAAGAACATATCTTCTGTCTTCACTCTCAGACTGCAGGTTTACTTGTGGTTCCTAGAGTTTCCAGCAGCAGAATGGGAGGCAGAGCGTTCAGTTCTCAGGCTCCTCTCGGTTTCTGTCCATGAGGCTGACACATTGTTTGAAGATTAGGAGTCGACGAGGGACAGGACGGTCCCCAGAAACCATCTTGGCTCCAGCAAACTTGTTGCTCCACTTAAGGTGTTTTACTGCTTGGTGGGGGAAACAGTTTGCTGGAACTCCTTTGACTGATGAAGCCCTCCAGATGGGTGAAACGTTTCAATAAAAAAAGAAACTGCCCAGATGACCCGACTGAGAATTATTAGATTAGGCTTAAGTCTTTCCTTTTTGATAAATCCTATAGTTAGGGGTGGCTTGGGTAAGCTTCTGCTGCTATAGGCTTTGACTGCTGAAGGACAAATTGACCACATTTCCTCACTCTGCTGCTTCCTTAGATAAACTTTTTGATAGGTACTTCTATCATGAACCTTTAAAGAAATAATTCACACAAGACAACAGGCGTGAGATTTTTGACTCTTTGCAAAGAGGGAAATTCACCTGATTAGGTCTTAGATTAGAGTCCGTCTTTTATTCAAGTGACCCTATGAAACTCAGAACACTTGAGGAAGTTTAAAGGTGCAGTCTGCAGTTTCTGTAGTGCAGTCTAAGTTTTCTAAAAATATATTTTAAATACATTTCTTCACTCTGTCACTATCTCCCGACAGACTGATGTTTAGACAAAGTAATCTCTGAAAAAAACTATAGTCAGGTGGTAAATAAGCATTTCTAAAAAGCCACAGTGACCCACCGTTAACCAGCCAATAAAAACAGAGTTTTTAACCAGCCAATAAAAACAGAGTTTTTAACCAGCCAATAAAAACAGAGCTTCTCACGCTCCTAACCCACGCCCCCGCCTGTCCCAGCCCCCGCGGCCGCGCAGGTTCTCGTTGAAATAATTGCAAAGCGATGCAAAACTGTTTTGTATGTGACACAAATGTATTAAATTCCCCTTCTTCATCCCTGATCTGGACTTTTCTTTTGTTTTTTTGCCAAAAGTCAAGTGATCGCTTCCTCCTCCGCTGACTCCATGACTGAAATGAGGAAATGGATGAATTTGTCACGAGCGAATTAAACTCGGGTTCAACGTGGCTGCGCGAGGCTCTGCAGATTTCATGGTGTTCTGGTGTGCTGGACCAGCGCTCCATGTTTTTATTTTATTTTTTAGAACGTTTTATTAACATATAATCACAGAACTTCGCAGCGGCTGCCACAGGACATGCAGTGGAGGCGGAGCATTCAGAGGCTGCAGCGAGAGCAAGGGGGAGCAGAGCCATATATGGCTCTGAGGGGGAGGGACCAGAATGCTTTCCCTGTTGAAAAATTTTCTAAGTGCTGAGTTCTACAAAAACTGCAGAGTGCACCTTTAATATGTTAAAATATAAGGAATTTAAAACATAAAGATTTTTAAATACCTCTAGAGCTGTAAGAATTATCACTAGAAAGCATTACCGTCATCCATCAAGTACATTATTTTATCAACTAAAATTACTGAAGTTCCATGATTTGGTAGACTATAATATTTTATCAGTTATGTATAGAGCTCAAAATAATGCATTACCTTTAAATATCCAAATGCACTTTGTTAAAAGACAAAGTTGTTATAATCTTAAGGGAACAGAGTTGTTTGTAAAACCACAATTCAGAACCAGTTTGAAGGGACGTTCTACCTCAATTCAGGGAATTAGATTATGGAATGGCTTGGAGAATGTAGTTAAAAATGCCAAGTCAATGTTTACATTTAAAAAAATGATCAAAACAAATATGTTAAAAAAATATATGTGAAATAACGTAATGTGTATTGTATTAGTTAGAAAATTAGAAAGTGTTAGTCATTTTGTACTGTATTAGTATTAGTTAGAAAACTAGAAAGAGTTAGTCATTTTGTACTGTATTAGTATTAGTTAGAAAACTAAAAAGAATTAGTCATTTTGTACTGTTGGTTGAAGAATATTATTGTTTAACCTGATTGTTGGAAAAAGTTGGTTGAAGATTATTATTGTTTACATGGTTTGACTACTGTTGTTTAATCTGATTGTTGGAGATAAGGGGCAGATATAATAAGATTTATTCTTCTTTCTGCCACCTTTCATTTTTTTACATTTTGTACACTATCATTATGAGATTGCCTTGTATTGTTTCTTTTGTAAAAAAATGAACAAATTTAATAAACATAAACATAAATACCTCTAACACTTTTATTAATTAGCTTTTATGTGTGGTGCCCTGAGACGACTTCTGTTGGCACTAAAAAAATTACTTGAATTGTCTTTGACTCGTTCCTGTCGTCTTTTTAAAGAGTCGTTCGAAAGATTTGAATATGGACGTCACCAAAAGTTCACAAAGACTTCTGCACTTTTTGTTTTGCAAATGAAGCTTTTGACTTCAGCTAAAAACAAAACTGTAAGATTTGAATTAAAAAAAAAACAGGGTTTGCAAGCTTTAATTTCAAAAAAAGTATTTACTTTCCGTTTGAAAAATTATTCTTTACGTTCCATTAAATGCATCTCTCCACATTCAAAGCTCGTGACTTGCTATTAAATATAAAAAGGGCTTGCCATAGCGCTCCCTCTCATGCAGGGCGTGCACGGGATGCTGCAGCTTATTTCTGATGAAACGCACCTTCAGTCCTCACAGCAGCGCGCGACTCTTCAGCAAAGGTAAGACAGATGAAAACATGTTTTTAGCTTTGTGCTCATAAAATGTTGCAAAAGAAGGTCCTAAAAATGATTTTATTTATTTAATCTGCTGTTCTGTTTGGGAAATAAAGAAAAAGATGTGCGTGAATTATGAATTAATCAGAAAGTTTCAGACTGTATATACCGTATTTGTTCTTCTTTTTTTTTCCAGTAGAAAACGGGTTCATGTTTTATTTTACAGACACCAGGTCAAGAAAAGCTGCATTTGCTCTTGAACCTTTTGTGTCCTTGGAATGTAGTTAAAGAGCTGAAGTTTCACTTTCTCTTTTGTGTTCATGTGCTCTGCCCTGCAGATGTGGGGCTGTGTTCTGATCTGTTGGGCCCTCGTGGCTCTGGTGGGTGCAGATGTGTGTCCAGATGCAGGCAGGTGTAAACAGCGTCAAACCTGCTGCAGAAGCCCAGCCGGAGGCTTCGGATGCTGCCCCTTCCATCAGGTGCACAGTGAACTCCTCTGAACTTCCTCTTTGAGTTTAAAATTAAACCAGTGAATGATAATAACCATTCTGTGTAGCCTTGTTTCATAACTACAAACTTTTAAAAAGCTGAACTTTATGAAAATGAAACTGCAGTGAACCGATGTGATTGTAAAAATAAATACAAAGTAAGAGTTCTTGTTTGCGTTGAACGAACGTTTGGTTCAGTCAGTTTCGTCAAGTTTAGGGAGTGAATTTGTGTCATTTCAGTCAGAAAATGTTCTCGTTCTAAGTTTTTTTTTTTTTTTTTTGTAATTAAACAACCATTAGTCTTTAGTGACAGAAACTTGAAAGTCTCGGCTCAGTTTTGGTTCCTAATCTGGAATTTCCAGCCGATCAACTAAGAGCTATGACATGGTGCGTTATTTTTACACAAATTATACATTTCTTTTTGATTTGTAAAATATTTTCCTTGCAGTTTGTTTAAATGTAGATGCTGTATTTGAACAACTGGAGTCCCTCTAAAATTATATAATTTAATCATTTTTATCGTTGCAGGAGATTATTGGTGCACAAAAGCAAAGCTCCAAATTCTCAAATTGTAAATGAGTCCGACTAACTTGTATAAAAAAAGGTTGAATGGCATTTTGTCTGAATTTGTTTGTTCCTTAAAGCGAATAATTAAAATGCAGCTAAAATAAGACAATCAGTCAACACTGAACCAAAATTAGCTAAATAGCTTTAAGAGCAACAACTTCACCTAAATCTTCAAACAAAATTCTCCTCAACAGTTTTATAAAATACCTTTGTTTTAATCTATTACATCTGTCCCTCGCTACTTCACCGTTCGTTTTTCACGGATTCGCTATATTGCAGTTTTTCAAAGTAAAATTGGACATGACACATTGGCTGATTGATGGATTGTTTATTTAAAATAAATTATTTTAAATGATATTACACCTGTGTGCAGCCCACGAGTGCAAGGTGAAGCTCCCTCCTGCAGCCTGTCATGATCTCAGCCACGCCCACGCATTTCTCCCGCTGCAGCTTTGTAAAGGGTTAACCCTTTGCTGTCCAGATGCGCCGAACGACTTTTGTCTTCCAACTTAAAACTCAAAATATGTCACATCGTAAAATTGACAGAATCGCAAAATAGAAAAGTGCTAAAAGTTATTTTTAATTATTTTAGAACTTCTACGTTCAGTTGTTTCGGTGTAACTGATCAAGAAGTTAATTTCTGCTCCGTGCTGCAGAGCTGAAGCTGTGTGACATCCTGCTGCTCTTCTCTACAATTTGAATTTAAATATTGTAACATTTTAAACAATCCATGCATGGATCGTTTATTTAAAATGTTACAGTATTTAAATTTAAATTGTTTATTTTAAGGAGGGAGATTGGGAGTAACGGGTGATGAGTGCGATTACAGCCTGGCACATGTCATGACAAAGTTTACTGAACTTTAACTTGGACTACTGTATCCATACTTTTGGGTTTTTCACTTATCACGGGTGGGCGTGGTCCCAAACATCAGCGATAAACGAGGGACCACTGTATACGTACTGTATATGTTGCTATATTGAAAATGTTACTAAGTCTTAATATTAAAGTTAACCCTAAAAAAATCTGCTTAAAAATACTTGGCATTAGTCCAACATTAGCATTAGCTGCTAACAAAGTGGCTTTGCTCTGTGGTGGATACAGATTATTACTTTATTTTATTTATTTATTTATTTGTCTGTTTATTTGTATTAAGCTACATCCACTTTATCTTGAATTAAATAAATGAAGTGACAATTATTTTACAAAGTAGCCTATTCAAATGTTTTCATATAACTCTACAGAATATCCTCATCCAAAGCTTTTAAACTAACTTGCTCAGGCTCTGGACACCCACCTCAAAGTCAAAGTCAAAGTCAACTTTATTGTCAGAACTGCAATATGTACAGGACATACACAGGATTGAAATTGCGTTTCTCTCAGTCCCTCGGTGCAACAGTAACTATCTAAGCACTAAACACTAAAACATTTAATAAACCCTGAGGCTGTCAGACTCATGAATAAATAAATAATAAGAATAAACACTGCAAAATGTCACATCATGTTGATACTGATCTGTTTCTTGTTGCTGTGTTCATCTGTGACCATCTGCTCATAATGACTCATGTTCGTGCTGCTGTTTATAATGATGTTTTTCTACTACATTAGGGCTTAGTGTATTACTAGCTGATGTCTCTCTTAGTTAATCCTAGATGTTATTATTGTTTTTCTCTTGCATTTGTTGTTGGATGTAACTGGGACCCTGTGTACATAATCTCGTTTTCAACACATGTACTACATGCGGTGCAAATGACAATAAATTCTCTCTGACTCTGACTCTGAAACATAAGCATAAAATAGTAAGAGTGTAACACTGTCCCGAGATTTTTCATAGTAGTATGAAAGTATGAAAATTTACACCAACACTGAAACACCAAACACCCAATGAACATAAGCATAAAATGAAATAATAAAAGTGTAATACTGTCCTGAGTTTTTTCATAGTAGAAAAGTATAAAAAGTATATCTATAAAATAAACTGAAGGTTCTAGCATTGACATTTGCAAAGAGTGGCACAGCAGCATATGAGTTAATGTACACAGTATATGTATGAGGTAGTTGATGTTGGTATAGAGGCAAAGTGGCATATGCAGTAAGGCACATAAGGCACATTTGGCATCCTTAGATAAGGCTAGTCAGAGAATGCTGTATATGTATCAGCAGTAGTGTAGATAAAAGTAGTGTAAATGTAAACAGTAGTAATAAATGTAAAGCAGTAGTAATAAATGTAAACCGTATTAATAAATGTAAACAGTGAATGTAAACAGTAGTATGACTATAGGCAGTAATGTAATACAAACATTAGTGCAAATATGAGAAGTAGTGCAAACTGAATGAGTACATGACCGAGAGTTTAGTGAATAACCCGTTTGATGACACAGAGTCCAGTGTTAAAAACTTTGTGTTGAGTGGTAATGTGTGAGAAAGTTTTTTGTGTTAAGGCAGTTCAAATGGGAGGGGAGGCAGAGCAGGCAGAGTGTTTAGCATCCTGACTGCCTGATGAACAGAGCTGTCTCTCAGGCCCGAGATACACTCATGCGTCCTCAGGTACGCCACTCTACGCGCGCATTTTGTGCGCATGTGTTTTGCTGATATGCTTCAGCATATGTCAGAAACTATACGCTCGCGTTCTCCTTGTTGTAATATGAGCAGCTGCACACGGAGGGGACTCAACTGAGCTCGCTGATTGGTTACTTGCTGACACGCCTACTGAAATGATTGACAGCCAGCTCATGTAGCGCCTTGAAGACCGCGGCGGTGTTCATGCGGTGTTTCTACTATATATGTTGTAAAAAGTTCTCTCAGAAATAAAAATAATAACAGGGAGTGCTTTTCCTGCAGCACACAGCCCACCAGGGATATTTAAAACATCGCCGCACCCAGGTAGGACCTGAATTCATTCATTTCAATCATCGAGTGAACGGAGGAAGAAGCGGTTACTTGACTTTAGGCAAAAAAACAAAAGAAAAGGCCCGATCAGCGATAAAGAAGGGGAATTTATTTAATTTGTGTAACATACAAAACAGTCCGGCGCCGGGGAAGTTTATGTTCAGACACCGCGCATCGCGTATGCGTAGTAAAAAAAAACTTTTGCGCGTACGTGCCCTGAGGGGCTACGCGGGGCTACGCTTTTGCCACAGCGTACGTACGCTGCGTATAGGCGTATCGTGAGGACGCTCGAGTGTATCTCGGGCTTTAGTCTGCTGGTTCGAGCCTGGAGACTCCTCAGTCTCCTCCCTGATGGCAGCAGGCTGAAGCAGCTGTGTAGTGGGTGTGTGGGATCACCTGCCATGCAGAGGGCTTTCCGAGTGAGGCGGTTGCTGTGTAAGTCCTGTAGTGAGGGGAAGGAGGTGCCGACAATCTTCTCAGCTGCTCTCACGATGCGCTGGAGGCTCTTGCGGCAGGATGCAGTACATGCACCAAACCACACCGTGATGCAGCTGGTCAGGACACTTTCTATGGCACCTCTGTAGAAGGTGCACATGATGGGGGTTGAAGCTCCAGCCCTTTTCAGCTTGCGGAGAAAGTAGAGACGCTGGTGAGCCTTCTTGGCCAGTGATGCAGTGTTCCTGCTCCAGGACAGGTCCTTTGAGACGTGCACTCCCAGGAACTTGGTGCTGTCCACTCTCTCCACTGTGGTGCTGTTGATGGTCAGAGGGGCATGTTGGGCATCCCTCTTCCTGAAGTCCACAACAATCTCCTTTGTCTTCTCCACGTTGAGAGTGAGATTGTTGTGTCCGCACCACAAGGCCAAGCGGCTCACCTCGTTCCTGTAGTCCGTCTCATCGTTGTTGCTGATGAGACCTACCACTGTTGTGTCGTCCGCAAACTTGATGAAGTGGTTGGAGCTGTATGATGGTGTGCAGTCGTGTGTTAGCAGGGTGAATAGAAGGGGGCTCAGCACACATCCTTGTGGGGCCCCTGTGTTCAATGTGATGGTGCTAGATGTGTTACTCCCGATCCGTACTGTCGGGACAGGTGTCGGGACCGTACACCTGTTGTTGCATTGATTAAATTTACAACTTAACATCTAGTTTCATTTTAAATAGCTCATTGGTGGGCCGGACGTGGCTCACCCGTGGGCCGGATATGACCCCTGGGCCACCAGTTGAATAATTCATTCAACCTTTATTTAGTCAGGTAAATCTTATTGAGCCTCGAGGGCTCATTTACGAAAGCGACCTGCTACAAACTAAAGAATGATGAACATCAATGATACAAATACATTAAACAATAAACAAAAGAAAAGAAAAAGTAGCAAAAAGTAGCAAAAACATTATAAGGTAGATGTACAAAAAAAATCAAAGACAGGAACATATCTGCATTGGTTTTTGCCAGGATTCCAACAGATTCTGAAAACCATCCAGAGAGGTCAGGGCCGAGAGCTTCAGATCTTTTTGTAAGATATTCCAGAAGCAGGAGCAGAGTAGGAGAAGGCCCTTTTTCCAAGTTCAGTCCTCACTGACGGAACACTGCAGGTAATCATGTCCTGAGAGCGCACGCTGTAGCTGCACTCACGCAAAGACATGTAGGAGGAGATGTATGAGGGCAGCAGACCAAGAAGTGATTTGAAGATGAAAATGTACCAGTGGAAGAGTCTGCGTGAGGTTAATGATGTCCAGTTAACCAGTGAATACAGGGTGCAGTGGTGGGTACGATAATCACAACCAGTTATGAATCTTAGTGCACCATGATAGACAACATCCAACATCCGCAGGGTGCTTGTAGGAGCATTCATGTAGAGAATGTCACCGTAATCAATGGAGGGAAGGAAAGTCACAGATACAAGGCGTTTCCTAGCATTCAGTGTTAGACATGATTTATTTCTGAAAAAGAAACCCAGTTTAACTTTCAGTTTCTTCACTAGGTTTTCCACGTGGAGTTTAAAAGAGAGATGCGAATCGACCAGGATACCCAAATATTTATAGGAATCAACAAACTCAATAGGGACACCATTTGAGGATAAAATCAGAGGAAGATCTGCTGGGACCGACTTCCTAAAAACATCCCTTTTGTTTTATCCTGAAAAAACCAAACCTCGACCCGTCAGTATTATCCAATTTCAGGCCTGTCTCCAGACTCCCATTTGTTTCTAAACTTCTAGAGAAAATAGTTGAGTCCCAACTAAAGTGCTTCCTGGAGGATCACGCTATCCCCGAGCTTTTCCAGTCTGGCTTCAAATCCCTCCACAGCACTGAGACTGCCCTACTGAAGGTTTTTAACGACATCTTCCTATCCACAGATACTGGTGACTCTGTGCTGCTTGTCCTATTGGACCTCACATCCGCTTTCGACACCATCGACCATGAGATCCTCATTGCTAGGTTGGAGCAGTGGGTGGGCATCTCAGGATCAGCCCTAAACTGGTTCAGATCCTACCTCTCTGACAGGTCTTTTTGTGTGTCCATCAATGATTTTACTTCTGCAGTGGCGGCTCTTAAATGGGGGGTTCCGCAGGGGTCCATCCTGGGTCCTCTCTTGTTCTCCTTATACCTGCTGCCACTCGGTGCTATTTTCCGGAAACACAATATACCTTTCCACTTCTACGCTGATGACTGTCAAATCTACTTCCCCCTAAGACAAAATGGTACAGGCTCTATTCAACCTCTGCTCGACTGCCTGGCTGACATCAGGGACTGGATGGCTTTAAATTTCTTAAGCTTCAATGATAAGAAGTCTGAAGCCATATTGTTCCTTCCCAATGACACAACCTCAAACCACTGCATTGACCTGTCTGCTCTACCCCTGTCCGAAAAACAAAAAGTCAAAAATCTGGGAGTGATAATGGATCCTTCCATGAAACTCAACAGTCATGTAAACATGATCGTCAAATCCTGTTTTTTCCAGCTGAGGCGTCTGTCTAAGCTGAAGCCCATATTATCCAAAAAGCACCTGGAGACAGTGATTCACGCATTCATTACATCTAGGCTTGATTACTGCAATTCACTTCTGTTTGGCGTCAGTCAAGCCACCATTGCACGATTACAACTGGTTCAGAACGCAGCTGCCCGATTTTTAACCAGCACACGCAAAAGAGAGCACATTACACCAGTCTTGGCCTCCCTTCACTGGCTACCGGTTCATCTTCGAATCCAATTCAAAATTCTCATGTATGTCTACAAATCGCTGAACAGTCTCGCCCCCGCCTATCTCTCGGATCTGATACACCCATATGTCCCTCCACGTGCTTTGAGGTCAGAGGATCAGGTACTCTTAATAGTTCCAGAAACTCGCCTTAAGCGCAGGGGTGACAGGGCGTTCTCTGTAGCAGGCCCAAGACTCTGGAACGAGTTACCGCTGCTCATCAAACAGGCCCCCTCCCTCTCGGTTTTCAAATCCCGGTTAAAAACTCACTACTACTCCATTGCTTTCAATGCCAGCTGATTTGTATTGGATCGTTTGATTTATGATCTGCAATGTTTTTATGTTTTTCGTGTTGTACTTCATTGTCTGTGTTGCCTGTTGCGTGTTTGTTTGTCCAGCACTTTGGTGTGGACTTGTTCCTGTTTAAAGTGCTTTATAAATAAAATGGTATGGTATGGTATGGTATTTAGGACAAGTTTGAGACGGAACAAATCTGACTGGATGATGTCAAAAGCGGATTGCAATAACTGGAAAGCCTTAGCTACTGTTTTAGCTCAACAGTTAACAACTGTATCATCAGCATAGAAATGTAAGGATGCATCAGGGATGCTCTGACCTACATTAGCTATGTAGATTGTAAAGAGGGTTGGTCCTAAAACTGAGCCTTGTGGTACACCATTTTTAACTGTTAAATAGCTGGAAGAAGTACCGTTATGTTGAACACATTGCCTCCGATTGGAAAGATAATTAGAAAACCAACCGATGGTGTGATCAGAGAAACCGATTTCTGAGAGCTTATGACACAGGATGTTATGATCCACAGTGTCAAAAGCTTTAGACAGGTCTAAGAAAAGTGCAGCACAATAATCCTTAGCATCCAATGCTTCAACAACGTCATTAAGAACCTTCAGAGAAGCAGTTGTTGTGCTGTGTTTTTTCCTGAAACCAGATTGATGGAGAGGTAAGATGTTAAATGAGTCCAGATAATTTTTGATCTGAGAGTTTATCAGTTTTTCTAGAACCTTGGCTAAGATGCAGAGTTTAGAGATCGGTCGATAATTGTTCAATGAGGTGGGGTCACCTCCCTTCAGCAAAGGAAGAACAAAGGCTGTTTTCCAAGCATCCGGAATGGTGTTTTGGCTTATGGACAGATTAAAGATGTGAGTCACAGGGACTGTGATGATATGAGCAGCCAGCCTTAAGAAATAAGGTGGAAGTTCATCTGGACCTGCAGATTTTTTTGGATCAAGATCTTTTAACAGTTTATTTACCTCACTGAATGTAATGCGTGCATCAAACTTTAATTATTATTGAATATAATTTCTGCCTTTTGTCCTCTGAATAGTTGCACATTCTAGTGCTATTGATCCTAGCTGTTTAATGAAGCAGCTAAAGTTCAGCTCCTGTCTCCTCAGGCTGAGTGCTGTGAGGATCACGTCCACTGCTGCCCAGCAGACACAGCCTGTAACTCAGCCACGTCCAGCTGTGTGAATGCGACGGTGTCCATCCCGTGGGCGGAGAGAGCCTCTGCAGATCGCTCCTCAGTCTCCAAAGTATGATGAACATCCTTCTTTTATTTATTTTTTACAAGCCCTTTTTGAGTCGTCTGAGTGATGTTCCTATTCGCTGCTCTGCAGTCCTTCCAGATGATCAGGACCTCCGTGGACGAGGACTCTGAGAACACGTGTCCCGACCAGTCGCGATGCCCTGCGGAGTTTTCCTGCCTGAAGGCTTCGACCAAGTTCGGCTGTTGTCCCGTTGCAAAGGTACGTGAACCAGCTTAGATGGAGCTTTTTCGAGCGTTGTTGATTGATATATACAGTATATGTGTATATATATATATAGTGTGTGTATATATATATACAGTATATATATATATATATAT
>JBBPBX010001088.1:47638-65023 GCA_038048925.1 Garcialebias charrua | reverse complement strand
ATATATATATATATATATATTCATTCATTCATTCAACCTTTATTTATACAGGCTAGCCTCGTTGAGTCACGGGGACTCATTTACAAGAGGGACCTGTCTCACTCACACCAAACAACCATCCACTCTCACACTCACACCTAGGGTCAATTTAGAGTCACCAATCAGCCTAACAAGCATGTTTTTTGGTCTGTGGGAGGAAACCGGAGTACCCGGAGGAAACCCACGCATGCACGGGGAGAACATGCAAACTCCACCCAGAAAGGCCCCGGACCGGGATTTGAACCGGCAACCTTCTCGCTGAGAGGCAGCAGCTCTACCAGTTGTGCCACCGTGCTGCCCATATATATATACAGTATATATATATATATATATATATATACAGTATATATATATTTATTATTATCAAAACCACTTCTTTGCTTCAGGTGTGTTATTTCCATTCACGATTCTGTTTCCTCTTGGTCCATTATGTACAACTTCAACACCAAACCAAGATATTTTACTCACTTTGGCTGGACTTGAGTCCCAACAATAAAACAATGATTTGCAAAACTTTTTTCAGTACCACTTTACAATAAGGCTCCCCTTATTCTTGGCTAATAAATAGTTTGTAGATATATTATTAATACCTCTATAAACACTTTATAAATCATTAATAACTGTTTATTATGCATTCATTTAGGGCGACAGAGACAGGAAACTGACCAGCTTCTTGCCAAATAGTGAGCCAGATCTGTTCACGTATATATTTCATTGGTATGTTAAACATTTCAGACTAAGTTACTACCTTGTACGCGCAATAAGCATTTGTAAACCAATTTTTTTAGGTTATAATATTAGTAGTACAGTAGATACTTATAATGCAGAGATAAACTGTAAGTTAAGTGTAGGGATCAGACACCAGATCATGTCTCGGATCAAGCTTTAGTGCTTCATTTTTTTAAAATCTAATAAAATAATGTCCATTGTCTTCCCCAAATGTGTGTCTCTAAACAGAGTCATTCTAACGTTCCTTAATGTTAATATATCCTCTTATGCATCTGTGACTAACACAAACATAGTTACTCCAAGTTATGATCTATTTTAATCTGTTTTTAATGTTTGTTTTACTGTAATTTAAGCAATAATCCATCAGTTCAGGTGGGATTAAATGATTTTATTAAAAAAGAACGCCGTCTTTCAGCTCTTTTTTCTGGTGAACATCAACATTTTCACCGTTTTCACTTCCTGTGCCAAAGCAGTTTCACTTAACTGAAGAGAAACCTGCAGTACTGTACAGTACTGTACTGGAAAGTGATCAAATCTCTTGTGTCTGTGGTTCAAAATATCATAAAAGCTTCAGTTCTGCTGACAGTTAGTGGTTGGACAATAGATTATCCACACTTCCTTTTTTAATCAACAAAAGTTGCCCACATCAGGTAGCGAAACTTCCAGTAAATGCATCTGTTGGTTATAAGAACTGTTAAAATGGAGCAAAACATCCATTTCATCCACACTCATTTCTGACCGATGTGAACATAGATGTTATTCAATCCAGGCCGATGATGGTGTAAGGATTTATAAAACATGAACTGCTGACGTGTGCAAGTTTGGCGCTGTTCTAAGGAGCAGCTGTACTCTATAGTTCACCCCCTTCTGTCCAACCGTCAGAATTAAACGCAGTTTCTCCAGACTGTACATTTAGTTTATATGGTTTCTTTTTAAATCAAACAGCTACGTGACAACAAATCAGCAAGTTGCAAGATTAGGTTGGATTATAGGAAGAAAATCATATGAAAATCAAAATTAATATACTGTATATCAGATCCACGCTGGAGTTTAAATTGGGCCCACTGGTCACGACCGATGTGAAGGTGGGTATCAGGGGAATTTAGGTAAAGGTTTATTAACGTTTATTGCTGCTAATGTTAAATTAATGTTGGTTTATGTGAAGACAGAGAGTTCTTTTTCCTCTCAGAGAGGAGCCTGCAGGCACCTGACGCCTCCGAGTCTTAAGAGGCCGAGGTCATCGTGCTGATAAGCGTGTCTAAAAAGCACTTCCTGTACACTGTCCGTTGCAGATTCTCATGACGGGGCATTAAGCACGTAACTTTGAAACATCTGTGTAAGCCTGTGTGAACTCTGCCCTTGCAAGTAAACTTTGTTAAAAATCTTCTCATGGTTGGGTGGCCCCGGGGGCTCTGAGCTCGGGGTCCCTCTTGGGGTCTTGGGCTCTGGTCCCACCTTTGTCTGGCTCTGGTCTTGGGGGTCGGGTCTCTGATGCTTCACGGTCACTATTGAATGTTCTATTAGAGAAGCCTTATTCATTTATCCATGCTCACAACCACACACAAATAGATGCAGGGATGTATATGAGGCATAGTATGTACATATGTAGATGTGTATGTGACTGCACATGCATGTATATGTATGTATGTATGTATATATATGTATATATATATGTATATATATTTATAGAAATCTACTGCAAAGATATGAATATTCTAAGTCTTTTATACATATGTATTTTGTTGCTGTGTTCTGTCATGTTCTTTGCAGGTTTACAGACAGCGGTCAGGTTGTGCTCTCTTTGTGTATATTTATTATATTTTGTGTCTTACATTCCTTCTTTCCTTTCTTTCTATCCTATTAAAAAAATCATAATGGTGTGAAGAGGATGGCTCTAAGGTGAGAAGGGAGGCCATGTATAAAAGGAAATAAATAAATAAATAAAATAAATAAAATCTTCTCATGTCCTCGTGTGTGAGCTCCGTTATTCAAGTAGATAAAGTAACGATATTTTTAACCAACATTTTGATCCTTTGAGCAGGATCTGACCGTTTTTATCCAACAGTGGGCAAGAGAGGGAGGAGGATTCCTGCCATCTTCCATTATGAAAAATGTCACAGCTGTTCATGCAAATGCTTCTTTTAAAACCTTCATACCACCATCAGTTTCCATCTCCACCTTCTACCGCTCATCTTCTGTGGAGAAAAATCCAGACTTCCCTCTCCCTAGAGACTGTTTTCCAGCACCTCCTGGAGGATCCAAGGCGTTCCCAGGCCAGAGAGGATATACTGTATACGATAATCCTTCTGGTGATGACTGGGTCTGCCTCAGGAACATTTCTCAGGAGGACATACCTGGAAAACCTCCAAAGGGAGGCGTCCTGCAGGAGGCATCTCCATCAGATGCTGAAACCACCTAAACTGACTCCTTTGGATGCAAAGAAGCAGCAAACTGCTTCTCTGCATCAGTTTCAGATTCTGACTGCAACAACTGTGGCGAGGTTGATTTTTAATTATTTGTCTTCCAAACAGGGAGTCTCCTGCTCTGATGGACACCACTGCTGCCCTGGGGGACACCGGTGCAGCATCGACAGCCGCTCCTGCATCCAAAAAGGTGGAATCCCCTGTTTTTATTTTTTACATTTATCAATATCGTGCTCCGGTAACGTGAATATGTGAGTTTTTAAACTTTTGTCTATTGTGGTTTTTGTTTTAAGAACTAGAGACAACCGTTTTGTGCAACGATGGCGTGTCTGAGTGTCCGCAGGGTATGAGCTGCTGTGAAACTCCAGAAGGGAAGTGGGGATGCTGTCCAATGCCAAAGGTACACCATGTTGTTTTCATACAGATGTTTTGATGTTACCACAGCTGTGGGGAGGTCAAATGGTGGATTTGCACGCCTCATCCTGTGGTTCTGAGCTACCTAACATGACTTTATGTGAACAGGCTGTGTGCTGCGACGATAAGGAGCACTGCTGCGCCGAAGGGACGACATGCGACACCAAAAGCATGAAGTGTATTTCCACCTCTACCAAAAAGGAGTTACCGATGTGGGCCAAGTTTCCTGCCAGGCAGAGGGCGGACTGGGAGAACCTGAAAGGTCAGCCTGAGTTTCTGGGTGGAATTGTTTGTTCAGTTGGTGATAAAGTGAATGCCAAGGCAAATGATGATGGAGCGGGAAAATCCCCTGAAATGATCGCAGCCAATCCATTCCCTCCTTTAGAGAAAACAGTGGCTGTGTCATCTGTTGCTAGGGCAGCTGAGCTCTGAATGAAACGTGAAAGTTTTCAGACTGAAAAATAAAGAAGAAAATTACACGATGAATCCAAAAGTAGTTTTCCTTCATCTAACCAGCAGTTCTGTCCAGTTCATTAAGATGGAAACAATGCACCTTCAGATTCCAACCAAATTTATTTCAAAATATAACATCAACAATGGTCACTTTGGTTCCAGAACATATCAAAGTCAAAGTCAACTTTATTGTCAGATCTGCAATATGTACTGTACAGGACATACACAGGACCGAAATTGCGTTTCTCTCAGTCCCTCGGTGCAACAGTAAACATCTAAACATTGAAACACTGAAACATATAATAATAGACATAAGCATAAAATAGTAAAACTAACACTGTCCTGAGTTTTTTGCATAGTGGTATAAGAGTATGAAAATTTACACCAACTCTAAAACTAAAACATTAAACATTTAATGAACATAATACTGTCCTGAGTTTTTGCATACTAGTATAAAAAAAGAGTATAAAAAGTATAACTAAAATAAACTAAAGGTTTCTAGCATTGACATTTGCAAAGTGGCAAAGCATATGTGGCTACGATAAAATCCTTTCTAAAATGTCTCCTGTGAAAATCCATAAGGTTTTAATTACCAGTAGTGTTCAGTGTGGTTAGTTTAGCTTGATTCACTGTTTGTGATTTGTATTCTTCAGCAAACGGCTTCATTTAACAAACAGCTGTTCTCACAGTTTGTTTGATCAGTAACAGTTTATTGTCTCAGTACGCCTCCGACAGGTTCAGCGTGCGTTGGCTGTTAATCGGCACTGAAGTGAATAAAGTGTAATCCTTCTAAAAAAATCTGTGTTTTGATTGGGAATAATGTCAGTTCTGAGAGTCCCGCGAGTCTGAATCGAGTTTTGACCTTTTAAACTCGTCAGTTCTCAGCTAAATTTCAGACGGTCTGACGTTTCCGTGACATTTCTTGTCTTGTTAACGTGGTCGACCTTGGAAGAAATTCTTCCATCGTAATGAAAACCTTTCACCTTTGGAACAATTTGAACTGGTTTGTAAGATAACACGCCCTAGCCATAGTTAGCTAAACATAAGCCAAAGCAACAAAACAGATGCTACAGCTAAAATTAGCTAAACGGAGGATAAACCTAGCGAAATTGTAGCTAGAAGTAGAAAAATCAAATGCAACAGCTAAATCAGCAAAACAGTAGCTAAATTATCTTAAACCATAGCCAAACTTAGCTAAACATAAGCTCAAAGTAACAAAACAGATGCTAAGTCTAAAATTAGCAAAATGGCAGCTAAAATTAGCAATTAGATGCAAAAACTAAAGTCAGCAATACGGTAGTTAAAAGGGACAAAACTGTGGATACAGTCTAAGTAACAGAACAGAAAATAGTAAAATTATCTAAAAACTAAAATTGACTAAACAGTGGCTAAAATTATCAAACACCATAGCCAAAATTACCAAAATATCAGCTAAAGTAAAAATTTGCAAAAAAAATTAGCTAAAAGAAGAAAAACAAAGGCTAAAGCTAAAATTGGTAAAACAGTAGCTGCAAGTAACAAAACACATACTAAAGGTAGAACGAGCAAAACAGCAGCTAAAATTAGCAACACAGATGCTAACCCAAGCAAAATGGTATTTAAAAAAGAGCGAATCAGATGGTACAGCTAAAATCAGCAAAACCGTAGTTAAAATAGGCAAAATGGGGGCTAAAAGCAAAAAATGGTAGCTAAAATCTAAAAGTTGTATAGTATTAACTCAAAGTTCAATAGCAGAATGGTAGCTAAAGGTAGCAGCATGGTGGCTTAAAACTAAAAGAAGCATAAAAAATTTGAGCAACTACGCTGGAGCAGATTTCATACAGATTGTAGAAACTTTCATATACTGTATTTCTCGTGAGTCATTTAGTATTTAATAAAGTTAAACATTTTAAAGAGTACAGTATGAAAGTTGCAACAACCAAAAGTCTTACCAACACTATTGATTGAGCTGAATGTTTTGTCATATGATGGTTAAAAAAAAAGGGTTTGATTGCCAAACAGATGTGAAACATGCTGACAACATTTTCCTCTGATTAAAACATGATACAAACTGACGCCCTGGCATTTTATCACGGAGCTGAGTTAACCAACAGGTTGAAACTGTGACGGATCTTTGTCTTATCAGTCAGACACTTTATGTAAAAAAGAAAAAAGCGACATTCTTTATTCTGGTATCATTTTTCATTTTGTTCTTTCTCCAGGTATTGAAGTCCCATGTAACGAAACAGCAGCCTGTCCTGAAAACTCTACGTGCTGTAAGAACAAAAAAGGGGATTGGGGTTGCTGTCATTTAAAAGAGGTACAATTTGTCCTTAAAGTTTCTCCTTCATCGTTTAAATAAAATATTTTTTAAATAAAAAAGCTTTTTCCACGTTTCCAACAACATTCTAGGCTGTATGCTGTAAAGACTTCAAACACTGCTGTCCGAAAGGTACAAAGTGCAACAGGGCTAAAAGGACTTGCGATGACAACTTGGGTTCTGTTCCTTGGGTTGAGAAGGTTTCTACAATCCCCAGAAAAGATGCTGAACTCCAGGTGAACATTGTCCCGTGTGATGGCACCATGGGCTGTCCTGATGGTACCACCTGCTGTAAAACCCAACAAGGTGGCTGGGGTTGTTGTTCTTTTCCAGAGGTAAGAATGAACGCAACTTCTTGAAAATATTTTTTTTATGTTGGCTTAATTGTATCTATGATGTATTTTTTTATTCACTGGGGTCTGACATGCAAATGCATGGCAGACACCTATTATTCTACACCTCGGACGTGTGTCTACATTTCTATCTCCGTTACTGCGGCCCGAACTACAATGTCTACCCCCACAAAATTTATATCAAAACAATCGGCTTGGCCCCGTGATGTGTGGTATTACTTTTAGTGACATTTCAAGTTACCATGGTGACATATTTTGCTAACAAATATGCCAGATTTCCCATAGGAAATGAATAGGAGAAAACGCTTGGCCTGGCAGTCCCCGTCAAAGTTTCTTCAGGAACTTTCTAGTTTTTTTATTTTTATCGTCCAGTCTCAACATGACCCGCAAGATGGCGTAGTGGTTAGCACTGTTGCTTCACAGCAAGAAGGTCCTGGGTTAAATCCCCGGGTGGACCTGGGGTATTTCTGTGTGGAGTTTGCATGTTCTTGCGCGTGCGTGGGTTTTCTCCGGGTACTCCGGTTTCCTCCCAATGACCAAAAACATGCATGTAAAGGCTGCCTTCAGGCCCAGGCCTCCCTCGGAAAAAGAGATCTGTGATCTCAATGGGATTTGCCTGGTTAAACTAAGGTTAATAAAATAAAATGAATAAAATAATTTTTAAAACTCTATTCTGCTCTACTTCCTCAATGTGAGCAGGATTGTAATAGCAAGGCTGTTTGACAATGGCGTTACTTTCAACATATCCATGTTGAACTGGAGCTTACCACTAACTGGTAAAGAGGGGAAATTAAGTCACTAAACACTCGCCGTTCTCTGCCATGGTTTCCAAAAAGGCTTTTGCCAATTTAAGGCCACCTTCCCATTGCTGGTTGGTGACCATAAATCGTCAATTTCTGTCTTTGGTCAACCTTGCTCTGGATTCTATCAGCCAACAAACAATGGTGGGATGGTTCTTATGAAGGAAACACTCGATTGACGTTACTCTCTGACCTATCAACAGCCAGCAGTCTGCTGGCATCAGATCTTTACCTTGTCTCAGCTTGCTTGGAAACTTTGCCAAGGAGGTCCTAAGAACAGTGCTGGAAATTGGTGTGATTACCAAATAATGACTCCTAACTCTTACACAGTGCAGAGCTGATTAGGGTCAATGCAAGCCCATGGGAAAAAGCAAGTGCATGTTGATGATTTATTATCCTTCACATCTTTTTATCCTCAGGCTGTTTGTTGTGAAGACTTCATACACTGCTGTCCAAATGGCAAAAAATGTAACCTGGCTGCTCAGACATGTGATGGTGGACTACTGTCTCTTCCCTTGGCCAAGAAGGTTCCCTCAGTTCCCAGAGAAGATGTTGAACTCCAGGTGAACATTGTCCCATGTGATGGCACCACGGGCTGTCCTGATGGTACCACCTGCTGTAAAACCCAACAGGGTGGCTGGAGTTGTTGTCCTCTTCCAGAGGTAAGAATAAATGCATCTTCTTCAAAAGCATTTTAATGTGGATTAATGGAATCTACTATGCCATTTTTTCATTGTCCAGTGTCACCACAACTCGCCAATAAGTCTCTGCTTGGTTCTTCACTGTCCAGGTGTTTTTTTTTTAAATAAAAGTGGTGCCTTGATGTTCTGAATGTATTGACAATACCATCCATCCATTATCTTTACCAGCTTCTTCCATTTTGGGTCACGAGGGTCGCCGGTTACCATGTTCAGCAATCACTGTGCGGGGGCGGGGTAAACCCTGGGCAGGTTGCAAGTCCATCACAGGAACACATAGAGACAAATGAGACAACCAACCATTCACTTTCTCACTCACACCTAGGGACAATTTAGAGAAGAGATGCTCATAACGTCGATCGCGATCTACTGGTCGATCGCGGAGGCATTACTGGTCGATTGCAGCGTGACATTATTATTTTATTTTTTTCTGCAGCGTGACATTAAAAAATTGTCAGCCAATCAAACATCCTGTCACTTGATTGACATACAGGGCAAGTTGGCAACCAATCAGATGACAACTGAATCTTGAGTTTTAGCCCATCAAACATCCCGTCACTTGATTGACATACACAGCAACCAATCAGATGACGAGATTTAGGTCACCGCTCATGCGTTAAATACAACGGCGCAAAGGCGAAACGCATAAAAACATACAAGCGAAAACAATCATATTTCGGACTGTTCATGAAAATACGGCATCGACTTCCCACCAAAAAGCCAGCTGAGAAAGAGAAAGGTGGAGGGACTAAAATCCCAGCAGTCATTTTTCACTCACCCAACTTCAAAAGCGAAATGCCGCCACCGAAGCATCGTTCCAGGTGAGTGACGCTGTGATGTTTCTCTGCACGCTTAAGAAACATACTGGTTGGGAGTTGACGTCGCTTTATTATTCAAATCATACGAGACACTTTTCATATAGCATAACCTCCTTGACTACTCTCCTGTCCCGCAGCACGCGCGTTTGTGTCACACTCTTTCGCGGTGCGTTCACTGACAGTCTGTGTAACATAAATGCATAAGCACCACTGTATACATTAAATCTCTCCGTACCAAAAGAGCCATTTTTATGCCTTCGTTCACTAAATTAAACGTGTCCGGAGCCATAACAACCTGCTACAACTGTGGTTATCAACTGGTGGCCTGTGGACCACTTTAGATTCGCTGGAGGGGGCTTTTAGAGATGACATTATATAGTAAAAAATATCAAATGATTTTTTAAAGGTCCACTGACATGATTTTTTTTTTACTATTCATCAAATTGCTCAAAATATTTACATTTTATCATTTAAATATGTTCGTTTTTGCAAACAAAATGATAAATCACTTTAATTTTGCTTTAAAAGTGATTTTGAACTTCAAGCCGTGTTTAATCATGGGAAATCCGATTACACACGAACGCACCATCTGTGACGTAGTGTGAGGCAGAGCTCTGGGCTTGTCACAGTGCGCAAGTGTGAGCAGCTTGACATGAAGGTAAGTCTGATACAGCATCAGACCTAAATTAGATCCTGTTGTTTCTTGTTCCATCACCCAAACTATTTTTTGCTTCCCAAAATGAAGACAAATAGTTCAAATCTTCACATAGATTGATAAATTCATCTGGTTTTAAATTGTCCGCTATTAAAGAGACCAGAGCTCTGCCTCTCACTCTGCACACTACGTCACAGATGGTGCGTTCGCGTGTAATCGGATTTCCCATGATTAAACACAGCTTGAAGTTCAAAATCACTTTTAAAGCAAAATTAAAGTGATTTATCATTTTGTTTGCAAAAACGAACATATTTAAATGATAAAATATATATATACAGTATATATTGAGCAATTTGATGAATAGTAAAAAAAATCATGTCAGTGGACCTTTAACATTTATTAAAGTAAAAGACCGGATTCTTATAAAGAAGGGGGGTGGGGATCAGTTTCTACCATCTTTTTTTAAAATAAATAAATAAATAATCTATATTGCTGTCACCACCACCGGGCACCTCATGTGGTCCCTGCGGGCGACCAGGTGACCTCGGGCACCACGTTGGTGACCTCTGATTTATTATATGTGTTGTGCAATATTGGCTTATTCAGTTATGAAAGGTACATCAACATACATTGTACATGAAAAGAATCCTTTATACATTTGAATATAATTATATATTTTGCATTTTTGTAGTGGGTAGATCATTTTGAATTAATAATAATAATAATAATAATGAATTCAATTTATAATGCACTTTTCATTAATGAAAATCTCAAAGTGCTACAAGGAGCAACAGAATTAAATGACAATAAAACAAATAATAAAACAATTAAAATCAATAACAATATCAGCTAAGATCAAAAGTAGAATCATGAGGAGGTAGAGTATGCTTGGTCGAAAAGAAAGGTCTTCAAGTCGCTCTTAAAGTCAACCACAGACTGTGGGGCTCTTAGACAGTCAGGAAGAGAGTTCCACAGGCGGGGGGCAGCCACACTGAAAGCCCGGTCTCCCATGGTCCTTAATTTGGTTCTCGGAATGTGAAGGAGATTGCTGTTCTGTGACCGCAGCGAACGGGTGGATGAGTATGGAATGAGAATATCCTTCAGATAATCTGGTGAAGTTCCGTGTAAGCATTGATGTGTAATGAGAGCAGTTTTGTACTGAATTCTGTAGGCGACAGGAAGCCAATGAAGGTTATGGAGAATGGGCGTAATATGTTCAAATTTACGAACTCTCAACAAGATCCTTGCTGCACTGTTTTGAATATATTGAAGTTTCTGAAGGTTTTTGCCAGGGATTCCAATAAACAGGGAGTTGCAGTAGTCGAGCCTGGAGGAGACAAAAGCATGGACGAGCTTCTCAGCATCGGAAAAAGTTAGGGATGGGCGAAGTCTGGAGATGTTTCGAAGATGGAAGAAGCAAGTTTTAAACAGATGCTTAATGTGATTTTCAAATGTAAGATTGGAGTCCATTTTTATTCCAAGATTAGTAACAGAGGTGGAGAGGGGGATGTCTTGTCCAGAAAAGGAAAGTCTTGTTATAGGAGATGTTTGTACCTGGTGAGGGGTGCCAATCAGTATGGCCTCAGTCTTGGAGCAGTTTAATTGAAGAAAGTTCTGATTCATCCATGCCCTAATTGCCTCCAGGCAGGCAGAGAGGGCAGTGAGTGAAGATGGAGATGACAAGGTGGAAGATGAGGATGCTCCAGTCCTGATGTAAAGCTGTGTATCGTCGGCATAACAGTGAAAAGAAATGTTGAACTGATTAATAATTTGACCTAAAGGCAGCATGTAAAGGGAAAACAGCAGGGGCCCCAGAACCGACCCCTGAGGGACACCACAGGAGACACAAACTGTCTGGGACGTGGCGTTGCCAAGACTAACACATTCCAGCCTATTGGAGAGGAAAGATTTGAACCAGTCCAGGACTGTGTCGCAGAGACCGACCTCCACATGAAGACGGTGGAGGAGGATACTATGGTCCACAGTGTCGAAGGCTGCAGTGAGGTCAAGGAGGACAAGGATGGAGGGAGAGCCAGTGTCAGCAGCCAAGAGGACATCATTGGTAACCCTCAGCAATGCAGTCTCTGTACTGTGAGCTGCCCTGAATCCAGACTGGAACTTCTCATACAGGGAGTGTTGTTGTAGGTGATCCTGCAGCTGAGCAGCAACAGCTTTTTCCAGCACTTTAGACAGAAAAGGGAGGTGTGAAATTGGGCGGTAATTAGAAAAAATGTCGGGATCCAAATTAGATTTTTTCAGAAGAGGCCTAATGATGGCGGTTTTTAGAGGCAGTGGAACATGACCAGATTGTAGAGACTGATTTATTATTTGAGTGATAAGTGGGCCTATTGCAGAATGATTGGTTTTTATGAGAGAAGAGGGGAAAGGATCCAGGGCGCAGGATGAAGGCTTCATTTTCTTGATGATGGCCTCCACCTCACTCTGAACAACTTCGTCAAAGCTGTTTAGGGTCCCAGAATGCAGACGGGTGGGTGGCACACTGAGAACGGGGAGGTTGTGGAGCTGAGATCTGATAGTGTCAACTTTGGTTTTAAAAGATGAAAGAAACAGGTCGCATTTTTGAGCAGAGTCCTCAAGAGTTTGCTTAATGGGATTAAGCAGACGAGTGATTGTGGAGAAGAGCTGTTTAGAGTTTCCAGGGCAGGTGTTGATGATGTTAGAATAATATTTGGAGCGTGCTTCTTTAAGAGAATAGGCGTATGCTTTCTGATGTTCTTTATATGCCTGCTTATGCACAGACAGACCAGATGATTTTACACGTCTCTCAATAGCACGGCCAGTTGCCTTCATCTTGCGCAGCTCATCAGTGTACCAAGGAGCTGAGCGCGAGAAAGACACCAGTCTTGTCTTTAAGGGGGCGTGTAGGTCCAGGAGCTCCCGAAGAGATTGGTTGTAGTAATCCACAGAGTCATCTGCAGATGAATGATTGACAGCGGTCAGGGTGTGAAGATCAGCAGACAGAACATCAAGGGAAATGTTTTTAAGGTCACGGAACTGGATGGGTCGTTTTGGATTTGAAGCAGGCGAAGTAGCTCGCATGCTGAAAAAGTGTGAGCACCCCTGATTTAGAGTTACCATCAGTCTAACATACGTTTTTGGTCTGTGGGAGGAAACGGGAGTACACGGAGAAAACCCACGCATGCACGGAGAGAACATGCAAACTCCAACCAGAGAGGCCCCCAGACTGGGATTTGAACCAGGGACCTGCTCACTGAAAGGCAGCAGGTCTACAAGTTGCGCCGCCTTGCTGCCCAACGACAATACCGTTACTTTCAAATATCCATTTTCAAAGTCTGCTTACCACCAATGGATAAAGTCTCAGAACACTCAAACTTCATGGTTTTCAAAAAGGCTGCTGCCAATTTTAGGCCACCGTTTTTTCATTAGTTGTTGATCAAAAATAATGTCAATTTCTTTATTTTTGGTCAGCCTTACTCTGAATTGTGTCAGTCACCAAACAATAGTGAAAGAGATGCTCTCAAGATTGTTGCTCTCTGGCCAATCGATGAGCAGCAGTGTGCTGATGTCAGATATTAAGCTTGACTACACTTGGAGACTCTCCAGAGGAGGTCCAAAGAACCGAGTTGGAAGCAGGTTGGATCACCAAATGGAAAGATTCCTAAGTAACATGGAGTGGAGCGAAGTAGGGCCGAGTTCAGCCCATGGAAAAAGGTCAATAAACTGTAATGGTTATCTGTCTCATTATTTCATCCTCAGGCTGTTTGTTGTGAAGACTTCATACACTGCTGTCCAAAAGGTAGCATATGTAACCTGGCTGCTCAGACATGTGATGGTGGACTACTGTCTCTTCCCTTGGTCAAGAAGGTTCCCTCAGTTCCCAGAGAAGATATTGACCTCCAGGTGAACATTGTCCCATGTGATGACACCACGGGCTGTCCTGATGGTACCACCTGCTGTAAAACCCAACAGGGTGGCTGGAGTTGTTGTCCTCTTCCAGAGGTAAGAATGAATGCAACTTCTTGAAAAACTCTTTTAATGTGGGATCAATGGTATCTCTACAATGCCATTTATTTATTTTCCAGTGTCACCACAACTTGCTAAGACTTACTTAGCTCTGCACTGTCCAGGTGGTTTGAAATTAATGCCACCTCAATGTGAGCAGGATTGTAATAGCAAGGCTGTTTGACAATGGCGTTACTTTCAACAAATCCATATTGAAATGGAGCTTACCACTAACTGGTAAAGAGGGGAAATAAAGTTGCTAAACACTCATGATTCTCTGCCATGGTTTCCAAAAAGGCTGTTGCCAATTTAAGGCCACCTTCCCTTTGCTGGTTGGTGACCATAAATCGTCAGTTTCTGTCTTTGGTCAACCTTGCTCTGGATTCTATCAGCCAACAAACAATGGTGGGATGTTTTTTATGAAGGAAACACTCGATTGACGTTACTCTCTGACCTATCAACAGCCAGCAGTCTGCTGGCATCAGATCTTTACCTTGTCTCAGCTTGCTTGGAGGAGGTCTTAAGAACAGTGCTGGAAATTGGTGTGATTACCAAATAATAAGACTCCTAACTCTTACAAAGTGCGGAGCTGATTAGGGTCAATGCAAGCCCATGGAAAAAAGCAAGTGCATGTTGATGATTTATTATCCTTCACATCTTTTTATCCTCAGGCTGTTTGTTGTGAAGACTTCATACACTGCTGTCCAAATGGCAAAATATGTAACCTGGCTGCTCAGACATGTGATGGTGGACTACTGTCTCTTCCCTTGGTCAAGAAGGTTCCCTCAGTTCCCAGAAAAGATGTTGAACTCCAGGTGAACATTGTCCCATGTGATGGCACCACGGGCTGTCCTGATGGTACCACCTGCTGTAAAACCCAACAGGGTGGCTGGAGTTGTTGTCCTCTTCCAGAGGTAAGAATAAATGCAACTTCTTGAAAAACTCTTTTTTTTATGTGTGGGATTAATTGTATGTACAATGTCATTTCTTCTTTATCCAGTCTCACCATGACTTGCTCTACTCGGTTCTTTGCTGTCCAGGTGCTTTTTTCAGTATAAGTGGTTCCTCGATATTTTGAATGTACCGACAATACCCTGATGCATGCTCAATAATCCAGGAAGAAAAATCTAAAAAAGCTAAGTCTGGTCCTCTGGACATTGAAAAAACTAAACTAAACTAAACAAAAAAGTAGAAATGTTTCTTTGTGAAAAGAAACTGTCCATCATTAAACAGAGGCGGAGGCCTCTGGGTTCAACTGTCCCCCTCTTAAGCTACGTTCACACAGCAGGTCTTAAAGCTCCACTGACATGATCTTTTAACTTTTCAAAAAATGGCACAACATATATAAATATTAAGATAGACCTCTGACCGTTTTTGCTAAAATAATGTTCAATGAATGAAATTTCCTCTCAAAATATTTTAAATTTAGCGCCGTTTTTTTAGACCGTAAATCCGGATTTTCCGGTCACGTGTCAGCAGAACCGATCTGACGTCACGTCCGATACTGAACTCTGCTCAAACCGTACATTGAATGGACAAAAATATAAACGCATCCGTCGAATTTAGCCAATTAAAACTACATTTTAGCGATTTGGCTTCAGTTTGGGGAAAAAAAAGTTATTTTGAGTGATGCACAACGAACGGAAAGGTTTATATTCTCCGTTTTGCTTTTTTTTTCAAGGGAGGTTTCACATTGAGCACCAGATGGCAGCAGAGCTATCGTGATAACTCTTACAGAAGCAACACGGAGAATATAAACCTTTCCGTTCGTTGTGCATCACTCAAAATAACTTTTTTTTCCCCAAACTGAAGCCAAATCGCTAAAATGTAGTTTTAATTGGCTAAATTCGACGGATGCGTTTATATTTTTGTCCATTCAATGTACGGTTTGAGCAGAGTTCAGTATCGGACGTGACGTCAGATCGGTTCTGCTGACACGTGACCGGAAAATCCGGATTTACGGTCTAAAAAAACGGCGCTAAATTTAAAATATTTTGAGAGGAAATTTCATTCATTGAACATTATTTTAGCAAAAACGGTCAGAGGTCTATCTTAATATTTATATATGTTGTGCCATTTTTTGAAAAGTTAAAAGATCATGTCAGTGGAGCTTTAATGCTCAATTCCGATTTTTAAAAAAATCCAATCTTTTGGTGTGAACGTTCACACTACATTTTATATGCGACCTGCATCAGACCTGCCTGACTCCAGTGTGAACAATCTACATTGCAGAAGCGACCCGCATGCGCAGAAGAAAACATAGCGTGCTGATCAGTGCAGCTGTAGATGTGAGGAAATATTAAAAATGAGCTGCAGCTGTGTTCTGCTCCACGCCTCTTTTGGATCTGCGATGCGGCTCATGTCTCAGCCTGCGTGATGTGACACGCAGGCTGCGAGTTGCTTGTTTGGGCTTGTTTTCATGGGGCTGGTCGCTTGTTTTTGTCCCGAGATCTGTCAACACTGCTGACGCAGCACCCTGTGTTTGAGGAAGTAAACATGGACGCGCGCAACAGTTTTCAGTGTGTGTTCGTAATTTTGAAGTTGTTGTCCAATCGGGGAAAGCTAAACATCCAAATGATTAAAGGCAAAAACTGAGAAGAAAGCAAGCGAGTGGTGTGTGCGTCGGTCTCACATCACTGCAAGTACAGAGAGCTCATCCCCACCCCTCGCCCTCACCCCGCTCTGAGCTGCCGGCTGCTACTGCTGTCCCCTCTGTCTGTACAAACACGCGCGGGCTCAATTAAATGAGCCGCACAGGTCTGAAAAAGTCAGATGTAAGTCACATGAGCGTTCAGACTGCAGTCGCTTTGAAAACATCAGATATATATCCGATTTAAAACCACATACTGAAACGGCCTGGGTCGGATTTGAAAACATCGGATTTGTCGCGTTCAGACTGTCATGAAAAAATCGGATATGGGTCAGATGGGGCAAAAAAATCGGATTTGGGTCAGATTTGCCTGCAGTGTGAACGTAGCCGAATGCTGTTATTGCTAGTATCACTCAACCCTCTCTGTAAATAGCAAACAACCACCATCAGGGTGTTAATGGTCCATCATTAGGCTGATGGTCCTCCTTGATCATGTGAGCAGCTGGTTTCGGCTGTCATCAGTAAACTGGTTGATCCACTGTGAGAGGGTGCTATTTATAAGACTGAGCTGAATACAGCACCTCAGACTGAGGAAGTCTTTCGGACAAAAGGTGAAACGTTTCTACCTTTTTGTTTTGTTTTGTTTTTTGAATGTCCAGAGGACCAGACTTAGCTTTTTTAGATACCGACAATACCGTTACTTTAAAATATCAATTTACAAAGATGGCTTACCACAAATGTATAACGTCTCTGAACCCTCAAAATTCTCTGCCATGGTTTTCAAAAAGGCTGCGGCCAATTTTAGGCCACCATTTTTTCATTAGTTGTTGATCAAATATAATGTCAGTTTCTTTATTTTTGGTCAACCTTACTCTGAATTCTGTCAGTCACCAAACAATAGTGAAAGAGATGCTCTCAAGATTGTTGCTCTCTGGCCAATCGATGAGCAGCAGTGTGCTGATGTCAGATATTAAGCTTGACTCAGTACGCTTGGAGACTCTCCAGAGGAGGTCCAAAGAACCGAGTTGGAAGCAGGTTGGATCACCAAATGGAAAGATTCCTAAGTAACATGGAGTGGAGCGAAGTAGGGCCGAGTTCAGTCCATGGAAAAAGGTCAATAAACTGTAATG
>JBBPBX010001088.1:31522-47600 GCA_038048925.1 Garcialebias charrua | reverse complement strand
TTCATCCACTGCTGTCCAAAAGGTAGCATATGTAACCTGGCTGCTCAGACATGTGATGGTGGACTACGGTCTGTTCCCTTGGTCAAGAAGGTTCCCTCAGTTCCCAGAGAAGATGTTGAACTCCAGGTGAACATTGTCCCATGTGATGGCACCACGGGCTGTCCTGATGGTACCACCTGCTGTAAAACCCAACAGGGTGGCTGGAGTTGTTGTCCTCTTCCAGAGGTAAGAATGAATGCAACTTCTTGAAAAACATTTTATTGTGGGATCAATGGTATCTACGATGCCATTTATTTATTTTCCAGTGTCACCACGACTTGCTAAGACTTACTTGGCTCTGCACTGTCCAGGTGGTTTGAAATTAATACCACCTCAATGTGAGCAGGATTGTAATAGCAAGGCTGTTTGACAATGGCGTTACTTTCAACATATCCATGTTGAACTGGAGCTTACCACTAACTGGTAAAGAGGAGAAATTTAGTCACTAAACACTCGCCGTTCTCTGCCATGGTTTCCAAAAAGGCTTTTGCCAATTTAAGGCCACCTTCCCATTGCTGGTTGGTGACCATAAATCGTCAATTTCTGTCTTTGGTCAACCTTGCTCTGGATTCTATCAGCCAACAAACAATGGTGGGATGTTTTTTATGAAGGAAACACTCGATTGACGTTACTCTCTGACCTATCAACAGCCAGCAGTCTGCTGGCATCAGATCTTTACCTTGTCTCAGCTTGCTTGGAAACTTTGCCAAGGAGGTCCTAAGAACAGTGCTGGAAATTGGTGTGATTACCAAATAATGACTCCTAACTCTTACAAAGTGCGGAGCTGATTAGGGTCAATGCAAGCCCATGGGAAAAAGCAAGTGCATGTTGATGATTTATTATCCTTCACATCTTTTTATCCTCAGGCTGTTTGTTGTGAAGACTTCATACACTGCTGTCCAAATGGCAAAAAATGTAACCTGGCTGCTCAGAGATGTGATGGTGGACTACTTTCTCTTCCCTTGGTCAAGAAGGTTCCCTCAGTTCCCAGAGAAGATGTTGAACTCCAGGTGAACATTGTCCCATGTGATGGCACCACGGGCTGTCCTGATGGTACCACCTGCTGTAAAACCCAACAGGGTGGCTGGAGTTGTTGTCCTCTTCCAGAGGTAAGAATGAATGCATCTTCTTGAAAAACTCTTTTTTTTTAATATGTGGGATTGATTGTATGTACAATGCCATTTCTTCATTATCCAGTCTCACCATGATTTGCTCTACTTGGTTCTTTGCTGTCCAGGTGATTTTTTCAGTATAAGTGGTTCCTCGATATTTTGAATGTACCGATAATACCCTGATGCATGCTCAATAATCCAGGTAGAAAAATCTAAAAAAGCTAAGGGCCAGTTTACACGGCGCGTATTTTGAGTGTAACCGCTACTTTCTTTTTGCGACTTTGCTTATCGCCTACACGACGCTGCTGGCCCCCCTCTTTGACTCCGATACTTTTCTGAACCTGCTCTCAAGGTGGAAGTTTTTCGCTGACCCCCCGCTGATAATGTAAACATCTCCCGCGGAGCTTTTGTTTGAACACATGCACGCAGCACGCACGCGCAGACAGCCGGCATTTTAACAATGGCGGTGGACTGGACAGTGGACACACGCACCACTTTCTGAACTATAGCTGATGGAATATATTTTGATTCTCATATTTAATTATTCTACACCTTACCTGCATCTGTGTTGGAAGAGAGCCAGCTGCCTGGATCCAGTTGTCGCTGTTAACGAGGCAGTCGGACATTTCACGTGTCACGCTGCACTATAACATACTAAATGTGCTATATATTAACAGTTTAACAATAATAAACAGTATTTATGTTAGCGTGGGAGATATTTAAATTTATCTGAGCTAAATGAAGCTATCTGGACTCGTTACGTCATGCCTAACATGCTGCTGAAAATGAAGACACCAGGTTGATTTTTAATTTATTTATTTATTCAACACCACAAACTCATGTCACAAACACTGAGAATTAAATTGAACACTTTTAAAAACACGTTAACCGAACTTTAATGAACTGGACTCTGTTGTTTTCATCCTGGTGGACACTGGACCCAGATCCGAACCGGTTCGCTTCGTGGAACGACAGCTTCGACCTCGCAGGAAAAAAATAAAAATAAAACCTCAGTTGGTTGTTCTGTGATCGAACTAAACACAAGGAAACATTATTAAGAACATTGTTTACCTTGTAGCGCTGCTGGAAATCAGCTGATTCTCACGGACTAAAGTCAGACATGTTGACGCGGTTCCGGTCCAGTCAGCAACTGGTGTGCAGCTTGTTAGATGAAGCGGTCCCACTTGGTGTCAAATCTGTTGACTCTTATCCAAATTCCAGCTTTAACTTGTTGACAACAACTTGTAGTTAGCTGAACTTTTAGCCAGAGAGGAAAACAGGCTGCCTCGTCTGCTCTGTTTACAGGCAGCACGCATGCGCAGTAGTGAAGGTTCCAAAAATCACAGCGCCATCTAATGGCCCAGCATGGTAACTACAGTGAAATCATGAGGACTGGGGGTGGGGGGGGAGAGAGTCGTATCCACAGGATTCGCCTGTGTCAACGCAAAACTTTTGACCTAATTAACATGCCCATAAGTTCCGTTTCCCCCACACAGTGTCCGTGTAAACAGGGCCTAAGTCTGGTCCTCTGGACATTGAAATAACTAAACTAAACAAAAAAGTAGAAATGTTTCTTTATGAAAAGAAACCGTCCATCATTAAACAGAGGTGGAGGCCTCCGTGTTCAACTGTCCCCCTCTTACAATGATGCTATTGCTAGTTTCACTCAGCCCTCTGTGAATAGCAAACCACCATCAGGGTGTTAACGATCCATCGTTAGGCTGCTGGTCCTCCTTTATCATGTGAGCAGCTGGTTTCAGGCTGTCATCAGCCAACTGGTTGATCCAATGTGAGGCGGTGCTATTTATAAGACTGAGCTGAATACAGCACCTCAGACTGAGGAAGTCTTTCGCACAAAAGGTGAAATGTTTCTACCTTTTTGTTTTGTTTTTTGAATGTCCAGAGGACCAGACTTAGCTTTTTTAGATACCGACAATACCGTTACTTTAAAATATCCATTTACAAAGACGGCTTACCACCAACGCATAACGTCTCTGAACCCTCACCATTCTCTGCCATGGTTTTCATAAAAGCCATGGCCAATTTTATGACACTGTTCTTTCGTTAGTTGGTGACCATAAATAATGTCAGTGTCTTTGTTTTTGGTCAACCTTACTCTGAATTCTATCAGGCACCAAACAATGGTGGGTGATTCTTATAAAAGTGATGCTCTCAAGATTGTTGCTCTCTGGCCAATTTCCCAGCAAACGCATCGAAACGCTCCCGACGCGTGGTGTTGGCTGCTTGTCAACAGATGTCTGTTCCCACCGAACGCGTCTGAAGACGCGCAGTGGGAGCAGCGTCTTGGTCCTTTTCCCGTCGGGTTTGTTTTGTTTTTTGTACACCGGGCAGATAAAATCAGCTGTACGTGAGCCTCGTTACTACTTGAGTGGGTTTTCTACGAGCCGAACTGCAGCTCCGAAAGTCTTTGTTGAGATTAAAACGTTTTTTTGATGTTTGGGGTGATCATACGCTCGAGCGGACAGCGGCAACTGTAAAAATGTCAAGTTTCTTACCGGAGGCTGGTTTCTTCATGGAGGCTCGTTTAAAAAGTCCAAAAAAAGTCCCGTCGTCGTTGCGTCATCCCATAGCTGAGTCTCTCCCGATTGGTTGCTGCTACGCTGCGAAAAGCAAAAGTAGGTCAAAGTTCGATTTGTTGAAGTCGGGCAGCGGCTGTTCTGGACGCTCCGCGTGCGCGGAAAAGAACTGCCGCACCATGCCGCGCTGCTTGAACTGCTCAAGACGCGCCGCCGCTCCTCGATGCTTGGCCACATAGACTTTGCATGTAAACTGGCTGCTTCGGCTGCTCGAAATGCATTTGGTGTGTAGCCGGCGTAAGATCCTCTGCCAAGGAGGTCCAAAGAACTTAGCTGTAAGTGGATGGGATTAGAGCCAATGGGCCGAGCTCATGGAAAAAGGCCAGTTAACTGTTATGTTTGTCTGTCTGTCTCAACATTTCATCTTCAGGCTGTTTGTTGTGAAGACTTCATCCACTGCTGTCCAAATGGCAAAAAATGTAACATGGCTGCTCAGACATGTGATGGTGGACTACTGTCTCTTCCCTGGGTCAAGAAGGTTTCCTCAGTTCCCAGACAAGATGTTGATCCAGATGTGAAGGTTGTCCCATGTGATGGCAGCGTCGCGTGTCCCGATGGTAACACCTGCTGTAAAAACGAAGCAGATCTCTGGGCTTGTTGTCCGCTGCCACAGGTAACATTTTGTTCACTTCTGTTTTGTTTTTAATTAAGTTTTAGGTGTCCCTTTTAACATGTCCAATTTTTAAAAACGAGTTAAAAAAGATCTAATCTTAAAGTTAGGGATGGGGCCGATCCGATCCAGTATTGGTATCCGATATAATTTAAGTATCGGATATCTGATCCAACCTGCCGATATTTCAGATCCAGCTTCAAAGAGCACTTGTGTTCCATCACATTCTGTGATTACCGTCTTAACATTGTGTGAGTTAAACCCAATGGGCCTCACAACATGATACTGTACACCCAAACTTTAACAGCACACAAGAGGCAGGTCTATACCACACACGTCCTTCTCACTCATGGTGCAGCTGGAAAACCTAAAAAACACTAAGCATGATGGGAAAGACAACACAGACCACTCCCCTTAACCACTAAGGGAGTGGCTTTTGTTGTCTTTCCCATAATGCTTAGCGGTATTTTAGTTTTCTAGCTGCACCTAAAGCTGGAAAACTAAAAAAACGCTAAGCATATCACAGTATTTTTGTTGATTTAAAAAAAGCATTCGATACTATTGATCACACCATTCTCCTTGAAAAACTGAACAAATATGGTATTAGAGGACCAGCATTACAGTGGGTATCTAGCTACTTGAAAGATAGGAAACAATTTGTACAAATAAATGATGTAAGATCTGACCTCTGTAATATCACATGTGGAGTTCCCCAAGGCTCTGTACTTGGACCAAAGCTATTTATTTTATATGTGAATGACTTGGTAAATGTGTCAGGACTCCTTAAATGTGTACTTTTTGCTGATGATACCACATTTTTCTGTTTAGGTGAAGATATAGAACAAATGTTGGAATTGATAAAGACAGAATTTGTCAAGATACAAACTTGGTTTAAAATAAATAAATTATCATTAAATCTAGAAAAAACTAATTACATGATATTCAGTAATAAAAAGAAAACTGTTGATGTTCCACTCAAAATTGAGGGTGTTGAGATTTGTAGAGTGAGTGAGGTGAAGTTTTTGGGTGTTATCATTGATGACAAACTGACATGGAAACAACACATAAATTCTGTAAGAATAAAAATAGCTAAATCGATTGCAGTACTGTACAAAGTCAGAGACCTATTGAATGATAAAGCTCTGTATTTGTTGTATAACACAATCATTGTTCCACACTTAATCTATTGTATTGATGTTTGGGGGAATGCGTGTAAAACAATCACAAAGCCTATTTTTGTATTACAGAAAAGAGCTGTAAGAATTATCACTAGAAAACATTACTGTCATCCATCAAGTACATTATTTTATCAACTGAAGTTATTGAAGTTCCATGATTTGGTAGACTATAATATTTTATCAGTTATGTATAGGGCTCAAAATAATGCATTACCTTTAAATATCCAAATGCATTTTGTTAAAAGACAAAGTTGTTATAATCTTAAGGGGACAGAGATGTTTGTAAAACCACAATTCAGAACTAGTTTGAAGGGACGTTCTACCTCAATCCAGGGAATTAGATTATGGAATGGCTTGGAGAATGTAGTTAAAAATGCCAAGTCAATGTTTACATTTAAGAAAATGATCAAAATGAATGTGTTAAAAAATATATATGAAATAGCGTAATGTGTATTGTATTAGTTAGAAAATTAGAAAGAGTTAGTCATTTTGTACTGTTGGTTGAAGATTATTATTGTTTAATCTGATTGTTGGAAAAAAGGGGCAGATATAATAAGATTTATTCTTCTTTCTGCTACCTTTCATTTTTTTTATATTTTGTACATTATCATTTATGGGATTGTCTTGTATTGTTTCTTTTGTAAAAAAAAAAAGAACAAATTTAATAAACATAAACATAAACAAACATAAACATATTAAAAATATCGGTATCGGTCAATAAAGTTTTAACATATCAGATATTGGCCAAAATTCCAGTATCGTGCATCCCTAGTTTCTCCCTTAAAGAAACTGGTCCAGATGACAGGATTTAACCTTTTGAGCTCACAAACCTTAAACAACAGTGTAAACATTCATTTAGTTGTGTCCAGGACAAACAATTACTCCGTAAGGCAACCAAAGAGGTAAGTGGAAAAACAAAAGTGTGGACCTCTGGCTGCAAATGTTGGAAAGAGTCCTTTAAACCACGACACTTTGAAGCACTTTGAGGTTTTCACAGGACGTCCAGACGGATGTGGTTGAAGCTCCTTGGCTCTCGTGGATCTCGTGCAGTAACGGTGTTTCTGTCGTCCCTGCAGGCGGTGTGCTGCAGCGACCGGATGCACTGCTGTCCCAACGGCTCCGCCTGCACTGAACAAGGCTCCTGTGTGCAGAACCCAGAGCCGAACTGGTCCAACTGGAACTGGTTCTACGCCAACAAGAAGAGAACTCAGACGCTGTGAAAACTCAGCCGTCAGTCATTTATCTAAATAAATAAATGAATAAAATCAACCTTAAATTCTTTATTAGAAAACTGAGGGAATTGTGAGGGGATATATTTGATTCTGATGATTTAAATAACTTTCTGTCATCTTGGAGTTAAATGTTACTGTCTGCACTAAAATATGTACCATGAGGGTAAATTGTTTGCACACATTTTTTAATAAGCATAAACTCTAAATAAAATTGATTTTCCATGCAAATTAAGTGGATTTATGTTCTATTTTTTTAACTATAATCAGCCATTTTACATGCAATATTTGACTTTAAATATGACACAGCAAGGCTTTGTTCTTTTCTAGTCAAGTCAACTTTATTCATAAAGCACAATTAAAACAGAAGCTGTTACCAAAGTGCTTAACAATAAAAGCCAATGGATTTATTCTACCTCATGTTGAATGAGCATTGATGTCTGTTGTTGGCCTGTTTTACTCATTTATTGAATCATAAACTTTGTATGAAGCAGGCATGGGATGTAAAGATTAATCAATAAACATTTGTTGATCTTATTTATGTGACACAGTTGAGTTTAATGCTAATTTGATCAAGTTTGCATCGGAAATAAACCTTTAGGTACCATTTTAGTTATTTATTTTCAATGTTGATCAAGATTTGTTGTATTAAATCTGTTTTATTATCTTAAACTGGGAAAACTGGGACTTCCACAAATACAGGATGAGTCCACAAGCAAAAAACATTAATGTAGGAATTTGCAAGTTTCATATATTTTTATTATTCCACAGTTATTATTAATTTGAAACGTATTATTTACCAGCCAACTACTGGAGTGAGCTCATTTTAATGTTTGTAATGAGAAGATGACAAAATATAAACATCAGCAAAATATTTGATCAGACTGTTTTACTGGTAATAGTTGTAACATAAGATTACATATAATAATAATAATGAATTCAATTTATAACGCACTTTTCATTAATGAAAATCTCAAAGTGCTACACGGTGCAACAGAAATTATATGAGATTTAATTACAATTTGGGAGAAATAACTTTCACTGTAAGTGTCAAGTTTTGTCAAGAGAAGAGCTGGTGGGTTTACCGTATTAGAACCAGAACTGGATTTTGTTTACCGTAGTTTTTTCAAGACCTTGAAGAAAAGACAGAAAGTGTTGGATTTTTGTTAGAAGTGGAGACAATTTTTGCATTGAGGTCATAATTTAACTCCTAAAAACATCAGACATTATTATTTTTAATTTGTGGTGTAATAAATAAACCAATCCCATCAAGATCCTCCACTGCTGCATCCACAACACATTTCATGCTGGGCTGTTTGTTTTTTTAAAGTTATTTATGATGGCAGTTAAATCACAAACATGAGACATCTTTCTTTAAGCACTGATAAATCAGAACATGTAACAAATACTAAGATATTTAATCACTTTAAACATCTGTTCAGCTCAGGCTGCTCCTTGTACCAGCAGGGGGCAGTAGAGCTCAGGTTTTAAGGCGTCCGTGCGTCACAATGTTTAGTGTGATCTTAGCTCCTCTGATAAACTCATTTTATTATAATATTTTAAAATAAACAAAATATCATTCAGTATGAAAATGAATGAAATAGTTAATTATATTTAATTTCTGTTCTTAAATGTGTGGAGTTCTGAGGGAGTTTGGGCTCCTTTAACAATTATTTCCACCTTGACTTTTATGTCGCAAGTTGACCGAGCCTAAGGTGCAATCAGTCATGAAGTAATGGTTTCATTTCTTAAAATGAACTTGTTAAATTTCTCTGATTGGTTTAGAGTCACAAATGAAGTCATTCAAGACATTGTTAAACAAACAGCGTCATTTAACTGCTGCTGGTGGATTCATTTAAACTTCTAGAAACTGAGAAATAAAACTGAATGTTTGTGAGAATTAAATTTAACAAACGTGGAGACAACATGAGTTTGTTTCAGATTGTTGGCTTCATTAGTTTTTATTTGTATAAATGTAGCCTGTTATGTTCATTTTCATCAGCAAAAATAACGAAGTACTGTAATAAAAACAAATCACAACCCACAACACAAACAAATATCATTTTACTTTAAATCAATTTTTTTTTTAAAACTTTGAAAACATATATATTAAGTTTTTACTTGCTTTATCTTTGGTTTTTATGTTCTGTATGGTTAGTTCCTTGAAACATTTATGTTTTGCCTGTTTGGTGCAATTTATTTATTTTATTTATTGAATGTTTCAGATTTTGTTCAGGAGCCAGTGAGTTTGTTCTGTGTGTTTAGGATATTTTATATGTACGGTAGTTTTTTTTTAAATGTCGTGTTCTTGTCTTTGCTGCTACCTTTCTACCTAATATTTTGGACTTTCAGGCCACCGTAGCCAACTCAATGTCACAAGCTGAAAACAGGGAGGTGACCTTCCTTTGAAGGCCTGACAACAATTGAGTCATACGATATGTTTATGGTGTTTAAGGTGACAGAATAACAGCTCATCTCGGGAGAATACGACCATACTTATAGACCAATACACCAAATGGAGTGATGAATGAATAAGTGACACACATTATTAATCCCTCTGTGGTCATAATTCATGCAGGCAGCCATGTTGGATGTGGCCGAGCTGGATTTCTCTTCATAGATCTGTTTTAAATCTCAATATTTGCCCGGCTTCGTTGGAAAAGAAGCAAAGCGGCCCGTCCTCTGAGACTCCCTGCAGACTCGGTCTATTTGCCTGGCAGAGCAGTGACACAGTTCTTCACTGACTGCCCCGCTGAGCAACATTATGCACTTTGCAACCTACTTACACAACAAGAAGTTTCCAAACTGCACCAGGTGTCCAAAGTCTTTGCTCCTGCGTTCGTTTTCCTCCACATCCAGAGACAAGCGGCTGCAAGGTGCTCGGGGTCGTTCTCGGCCTGACGTTTAGCTGCAGTTTGTGCTTCCTGCTGCCATGTTTCTTTCAGACTCTGACCTGCACGGTCAGTTTCATGTGTCTCACCTTTCCTGTTTCTGACAAACCTCCTGAGATGAGGAGCACCCAGCTCGCTGCCGCCGAGCGGAACAAACACCTGCTCTGTAACATCTCGCCATGCAGCGTCGCAGCAGCTCATCTATACCGCCTGCATTCTGCATCATTAAGCTCCTGTGGCTTATTGATTGGGACGTTGTTGCTGACTTTGGCCTCGGGAGTGCTGAGTGGCACTTTCGAGGTGTCTCACTCACCAAAGGCTCTCTCTGAATGCTTGCTTGGTTTTTCAGATGAATATGATCATAAAACTTTCTTGCTCTGAAGAAACACCAAAGTGGCAAATTTTAAAATGCACCAATTCTGTTAAGATAAGGATCAATTGCTGTTCTGTATAAAGTTAGGATAGAGCTCTGTACTTGTTGTACAACTCAATTATTGTCCCGCACATCATTTACTGTGTTGAAGTTTGGGCTAAAGCGTGTAAGACACTTACCGAGCTGGTTTTTGTCCTACAGAAAAGAGCCATAAGAATAATCACTGGGAAACACTATTGTCACCCATCAAGTGTTTTATTTCATAAATTGAAGTTATTAAAATTCCATGATTTAGTGGATTACAATATTCTTTCAGTTTTGTACAAAGCTCACATAAAAGAATTACCACCGAATATTCCAACACACTTTCTTAAACGTCAAAGTAGCTATAAACAAAATTTAGAACTAGTTTGAGGGGTCGGTCAACCTCGATCCAAGGAATTAGATTGTGGAACAATTTGGAAGCTGAATTTAAAAATGCAAAATCAATAGCTTCATTTAAGAATATGATCAAAAAATATATTTGCAAAAATATATATAAAATAATTTATCTTGTCTAGTTTCAAATTTGATAATTACATGTGTCGTTCCTTTTTGTCTTCTTGACTTATTATTATTATTATTATTATTGCATATTTTTCTCTCGTTTTCTTGTTGCTTATTGAAGGTTTTCTGTTCGAATTGATTTGTTCTGTACAATGGGGGCAGATAGAATAAGATACTCTCTTCATTCTGCCACCCGTCATTTTAAATTTATATTGTTTGTCTTGTGTTATGTGTCTATTTAAATGCTGTATTATGTTTATTTGAAATGAATACATATATTTTTTAAAAATCATAAATATCCCCGTCATGCTTGAGCTTGTTTTGATCCAAAGGTCATCCTGCCCCACAGCTCTGGATGCCCCTTATTTATGGCAAAGTGATACAATAATTTTTCATCAACACCTGCCCTGACCTTAATACAAACTCATATTTTTCTTAGCTGCCTGAGCAGGGAAGTTCCAACAATGAGCCCAAAGTTGTGCAGAACGGGCAGCGCAAACAGACGTTTCCTCTGATTCCTGCTGCTTCACAAACCTCCCAGCAAAACACGCTGCTGCAGTAAACAGGAGGCCAGCAGCAATCAATTTAAATCCAGTGACTCTGTCAGCGCATGCTTGGCTCGTGAATTATTATACCTGAAAGAACCTTTTCAGAAAGCATGGAAGCTCATTCCTGCCACTCTGAAAAACAAAGACTAAAGATGCCATCTCACAATCAGAACGACAAAAACATGATCTCATGGTTTTGACTTGGCTGGAATAATAAGTCCAAGTCTAATAATTGTGATCATAAAAAAGTATTTCAGACCTTTAAAATGTCAAGTCATAATTTTATGGTGTATGTCAGCAATTAATTATGACATAATTAATTATCCATCCATCCATCCATCAATTACCTTTACCCGCCCCTTCCTTTTCAGGTTGCGGGGGTCACTGGTGCCATTCACTTACTCACTCTCTCACACCTAGGGACAATTCTAGAGTTTCCATCAGTCTAACATGCATGTTTCTGGTCTGTGGAAGGAAACTGGAGTACCTGAAGAAAACTCACACATGCACGGAGAGAACATGCACACTCCACCCAGAAAGGCCCCCCGATGAGGATTTGAACCAGGGCAACCAGCTCGCTGAGAGGCGGCAGCTCTGTCAACTGTGCCGCCGTGCTACCCATAATTAATTATATGTCATAATAATTAATGACATATCCATCCATCCATCCATCCATCTTCTTCCGCTTATCCGGGGTCGGGTCGCGGGGGTAGCAGCCTAAGTAGGGAGGCCCAGACTTCCCTCTCCCCAGCCACTTGGAGCAGCTCCTCCGGGGGAATCCCAAGGCGTTCCCAGGCCAGCCGAGAAACATAGTCCCTCCAGCGTGTCCTGGGTCTTCCTCTGGGTCTCCTCCCGGTGGGACGTGCCCGGAACACCTCACCAGGGAGGCGTCCAGGAGGCATCCTAACCAGATGCCCGAGCCACCTCAACTGGCTCCTCTCGATGTGGAGAAGCAGCGGCTCTACTCCGAGTCCCTCCCGGATGACTGAGCTTCTCACCCTATCTCTAAGGGAGAGTCCAGCCACCCTGCGGAGAAAACTCATTTCAGCCGCTTGTATCCGAGATCTTGTTCTTTCGGTCATAACCCAAAGCTCATGACCATAGATGAGGGTGGGAACGTAGATCGATCGGTAAATTGAGAGCTTTGCCTTTTGACTCAGCTCTCTCTTCACCACGACAGACCGGTACAGCGCCCGCTTCACTGCGGACGCTGCACCTATCCGCCTATCGATCTCACGCTCCAGTTTTCCCTCATTCGTGAACAAGATCCCGAGATACTTAAACTCCTCCACTTGGGGCAGGACCTCCTCCCCGACCCGGAGAGGGCATGCTACCCTTTTCCGGCTCAAGACCATGGCCTCGGATTTGGAGGAACTGATCCTCATCCCGGCCGCATCGCATTCAGCTGCAAACCGCTCCAGCGAAAGCTGTAGATCACGAGCTGATGAAGCCAATAGGACCACATCATCTGCAAAAAACAGAGAAGCGATTCTAAGGTCACCAAAACGGATCCTCTCAACACCTTGGCTGCGCCTAGAAATTCTGTCCATAAAAGTTATGAACAGAATCGGTGACAAAGGGCAACCTTGGCGGAGTCCAACTCTCACCGGAAACGAGCCTGACTTACTGCCGGCAATGCGGACCAAGCTCTGACACCGGTCGTACAGGGACCTAACAGCCCTTATCAAAGGGCCTGGTACCCCATACTCCCGGAGTACCCCCCACAGAACCCCCCGAGGGACGCGGTCGAATGCCTTCTCCAAGTCCACAAAGCACATGTAAACTGGTTGGGCAAACTCCCACGCACCCTCCAGGACCCTGCTGAGGGTGTAGAGCTGGTCCAGTGTTCCACGACCAGGACGAAAACCACACTGCTCCTCCTGAATCCGAGGTTCGACTATCCGACGGACCCTCCTCTCCAGAACCCCTGAATAGACCTTACCAGGGAGGCTTAAGAGTGTGATCCCCCTATAGTTGGAACACACCCTAATTAATGACATAATTAATTTATAATAATATATTATATATGTACAGGTAGTGGTGGTGCAGAGGTTAGAGAAGGTGGGCCTGTGTGTCAACTCCCGGTACCAACAACATCAAAATGTGGGTGGGATAGGTGAAACACCCACACCTGCCTCCACCTTCATTTGCCTCACCCTGGGCCCTTGAGCAAGGCCCTTAACCCCCACCATCTGCTCCCCCAGACACCCATTGCAGCTCTCCACTCCACACAGTGGGCTGTGGTCTGTGGTTGCATCAGGAAAAGCATCCGGTGTAAAAATAATCGCCAAATCTTTGTACGACGTAGTTTGTTGTGGCGACCCCTGAAGAAGGGAGAAGCCAAAAGAAAGAAAAAGAAAAATTCAATCTTACTAAGCCATAAATAGAATATATCTTTTATATATATAATATTGAGATGCTAAGATAAAATTTTGAGAGTATTTTAAATTGTTAAAATGCTGAGTCAGTAAAATAATATGTTAAATCACGATGTGCTGTTTTTGAGCTAGAAACATATTTTCCCGATAAGAAGTCAATTTTGTGTACATCTCAACAAAGCAAATTGTTGTAAAATTGAAATGTCACTAAATCCTAATTTTGAGATAGTATTTTATAATTGTCAGTTGTTGAGTTATATTTTGGAGAGTATCTCAGAATAATGAAATTATGATAATAAGATGCTAAGTCACGTGTGTACAATTCTAAATCAGAATATGCGATGTTGAGTCATGCCTTTGAGGGAAAATTTTAGCGTTATAACATGCTGTCATAATCACAAGACGCTAAGACATATTAAAAAGATGCTTAGTCATATTAAAAAGATGCTTAGTCATATTAAAAAGATGCTTAGTCATATTAAAAAGATGCTTAGTCATATTAAAAAGATGCTTAGTCATATTAAAAAGATGCTTAGTCATATTAAAAAGATGCTTAGTCATATTAAAATGATGCTAAGTCAAATTAAAAAGATGCTCAGTCATATTAAAAATATGCTTAGTCATGTTAAAAAGATGCTCAGTCATATTCAAAAGATGTTAAGTCATATTAAGTAGATCCATCCATCCATCCATCCATTGTCTGTTACCCGCTTCTTCCATTTTGGGTGATGGGGTCGCTGGTGCCCATGTCCAGCATCACTGTGTGAGGGGCAGGGGACACCTTGGACGGGTCTCCAGTCCATCACAGGGACACATGGAGACAAATGAGACAATCAACCATTCACTCTTTCACTCACACTTAAGGACAATTTAGAGTCACCAATCAGTCTAACATGCATGTTTTATCTGTGGGAGGAAACCGGAGTACCCGGAGAAAACCCACTCATGCACAGAGAGAACATGCAAACTCCACCCCCAAAGATCCCTGGACCGGGATTTGAACCAGGGACCTGCTCGCTGAGTGGCAGCAGCTCTACCAGTTGCGCCACCGTGCTGCCCATATTAAGTAGATACTGTCATATTACATTGTAAACACTGTAGATGCTAAGACAAGTCATAAAAAGCTGCTAAGTCATATTAAATAGATCCTAAGTTATATTAAGTAGATACAAAGTCATATTACATTGTAAATAGATGCTAAGACAAGTCATAAAAATATGCTAAGTCATATTAAATAGATACTAAATCATATAAAATGTGCTAAGTCAGGGGCCGAGATGGTGTAGAGGCAGGGCAGCCGGCTCAGGACCGGAAGGTCCCGAGTTCAATCCCCGGTCACGGCATACCTCGTTGTGTCCCTGGGCAAGACACTTAACCCCGAGTTGCTCCCGGTAGGACTGGCAGCACCTTGCATGGCAGACTACCGCTACTGATATATGAATATATGAATGGGTGGATGGCTGGCACTGTGAAGCGCTTTGGGGCCCCTCATAGGGGGCTGGAAAGTGCTAAATAAGTAAGCTCCATTTACCATTTACCATAAGACATATTAAATATATACTAAGTCACATAAAATATGCTAAGTCATATTAAGTAGATGCTAAGACAAGTCATATTAAATAGATCCTAAGTCATATTAAGTAGATCCTAAGTCATATTAAATAGATCCTAAGTCATATTAAGTAGTCCTAAGATAGATCCTAAGTCATATTAAGTAGATCCTAAGTCATATTAAATAGATCCTAAGTCATATTAAGTAGATCCTAAGTCATATTAAATAGATCCTAAGTCATATTAAGTAGATCCTAAGTCATATTAAATAGATCCTAAGTCATATTAAGTAGATCCTAAGTCATATTAAATAGATCCTAAGTCATATTAAGTAGATACAGTAAGTCATATTACATTGTAAATAGATGCTAAGACAAGTCATAAAAAGATGCTAAGTCATATTAAATAGATACTAAGTCATATAAAATGTGCTAAGTCATATTAAATAGATGCTAGGACAAGTCAAGATGCTGTCATATTAAAAAAATATGCTAAGTCATATTAAATACACCCTAAGTCATATTTAATAGATCCTAAGTCATATAAAATATGCCATGTCATTTTAACTAGATACTAAATCATATGAAAAATATGCTAAATCATAATTTTGGGACTCTAATTCATGATATTGAGATGCTAAGTCATCAATTTTAAAGTTTTTTAAAATATTTTACAGATGTTAGGTCCCAACAAGGAAATGCTAAGTTATAATACAGTAGTGAGATGCTGAGTTTTAAATTTGAATTGTAAGTCAGACTAATAACATTTTACATCATAATTTTGAGATGCTGTTTCATTTTTAGAGTTTGTACTTTATAATTTTTAGAAGCTAGAAGAGAGTTGGCATTAATTATCACTTAAGACCTTGTCTTTATCAGGGAGGGCTCCGACGTAACAAAGAAAATTTAAGAGAATATTAATAATGCACATGCTTTGTTTTTTTAGTTCATTGTAATCATAAATAATTTGTTATCTTTTCCATTAGCAGAAACCAACACATTTTATGAAAGATTTATTAAAACTCTT
>JBBPBX010001088.1:19299-31517 GCA_038048925.1 Garcialebias charrua | reverse complement strand
AGATGGCCTCCCTTCACACCTTATAGCCATCCTCTCACTCCAATATTTTTTTTTTAATTTTTTTTATTTTATTTTTTTTTTTTTATTTTTTTTTTTTTTTTTTTTTTTTTTTTTTTTTTTTTTTTTTTTTTTTTTTTTTTTTTTTTTAATAGAGAAAGAAAGAAAAGAGAAAGTGAGACAACAAAACAAAACAAAACAACAAAACAACAATTGTCCACAGAAAGAGCACAAGGCAAACACACCAAACCTCCGTCCACAATCCTGCAAAGCACATGACAGAACACAACAACGAAACATACAAGCATAAAGACTGATAATATTCATGACCTTGCAAATATTTCTATAAATACACATACCCATACCTACAAATATATATACAATATACATACATATATATTTATATTCATTTATATACCCATCTACATACATCTACTATACATCCCTGCATCCATTTGTGTGTGGTTGTGAGCATGCATAAGTGAATGAGGTTCCTCCAATAGAACATTTAGTAGCGACTGTGAAGCATCAGAGACCCGTCCCCCCAAAGCCCGAGACAGACGAAGGGGCGATCAAGTCATCAAATCATTTGTTATCTTTTCCATTAGCAGAAATCAACACATTTTAAGAGAGATTTATTTAATCAATCAATCAATCAATCAATCAATCAGTCAATCAATCAATAAATCAATCACCTTTATTTTTCAGGTAGAGCCCGTTGAGATCGAGATCTCTTTTACAAGGGTGACCTGGTCAAGTGGTCAGCAGCACACGTCACATGGTAATTGACAATAAGCATTTGCATTTGTCAAAAAAGAAAAAAGAACATTACAATCACAATAATGTTTATGGTTCAAAACCATCAGGATAAGACAGACTTCTACTGTATAGAGACATTATAGCCTATTTACAAAAACAGACAGACATCGGTTGAGTAGATAGTTAAAAGTCAACAATGACATGTATATTGGTATATATGTACAGTATATATTATTAAAACTATTTTTCTGTCTGATTGGAGTATTTTAGTTTAGTGCTCATCCTTTTAGTTTCAGAGCCACGCCCCTCCAGTCCAGGAGCCAATCCTCGAGCAGAATCCGCTCTCCGGGTTTTCCAGTCCGCCTCCGTCTCGCCCCTCAGCGCGCGCCTCACCCACTCATCATCACTTCGTCCGGGTCTGGGTCTCCATGCAACACAGCTGAAAGCCTCTCTCAGCTTTTCTATCACCCGCGAGGCCACAAGGAACGAGCAGAGTCCGCGCGCTGCACCGGTCACAACAAGTGAACAAACCGTGAAAGTTCTTTTTGTTTGTTGGTAGAAGCTCCGCGCGCTGCACCGCCATGTCTGGAGAAGACGCACCTGTCCAGCAGCAGAACGCAGTGGACCAGAAGCAGGAGACCAAACCCGCCGACGAGCCCAAAGCCGCCGAGCCGCCCAACACGGAGTCGGAGCCCGCCGCGGCGGGCGTCGCGGAGGCAGCGGCGGCCCCGGAGGAGGATGCGTTCACGTACCGCGCGCTCGTGCTCACCGCGTACGGGGGCTACGACAAAGTGAAGCTGCAGGTGAAGAAGGGCAGACCCGCCCTGAAGCCCGGAGAGGTTCTGGTCCGGGTCAGAGCCTGCGGGCTCAACTTCGCTGACCTGATGGCCAGACAGGGGCTGTACGACCGGCTGCCGTCCCCCCCCGTCACCCCGGGGATGGAGTGCTCCGGGGAGGTGGAGGCTGTGGGGGAGGAGGTGACTGACAGGAAGGTAAGAAAACAATAAATCATAAGAAAACTATAAATCATAAGAAAAAAAATAAATCATAAGAAAACTATAAATCATAAGAAAACAATAAATCACAAGAAAACAATAAATCACATTTTCTGTCACGTTCCTTTGGTTTGAGATGATCTGGAGTCGGTTCTGCATCATGGGCGTGTCAGCTGCTTCATTGTGTCTCAAACTGATGAAGCTTTTAGGGTTCATGGTCAAAACTGATGAAGCTTTTATAAAAGCTCCATCAGTTTTGACCAAAAACCCTAAAAGCTTCATCAGTTTTAACCAAAAACCCTAAAAGCTTCATCAGTTTTGACCATGAACCCTAAAAGCTTCATCAGTTTTGACCAAAAATCCTAAAAGCTTCATCAGTTTTGACCATAAACCCTAAAAGCTTAATCAGTTTTGACCAAAAATCCTAAAAGCTTCATCAGTTTTGACCATAAATCCTAAAAGCTTAATCAGTTTTGACCAAAAACCCTAAAACCTTCATCAGTTTTGACCATGAACCCTAAAACCTTCATCAGTTTTGACCATAAACCCTAAAAGCTTCATCAGTTTTGACCATGAACCCTAAAACCTTCATCAGTTTTGACCATAAACCCTAAAAGCTTCATCAGTTTTGACCATGAACCCTAAAAGCTTCATCAGTTTTGACCAAAAATCCTAAAAGCTTCATCAGTTTTGACCATAAACCCTAAAAGCTTAATCAGTTTTGACCAAAAATCCTAAAAGCTTCATCAGTTTTGACCATAAACCCTAAAAGCTTAATCAGTTTTGACCAAAAACCCTAAAACCTTCATCAGTTTTGACCATGAACCCTAAAACCTTCATCAGTTTTGACCATAAACCCTAAAAGCTTCATCAGTTTTGACCAAAAACCCTAAAAGCTTCATCAGTTTTGACCAAAACCCCTAAAAGCTTCATCGGTTTTGACCAAAAACCCTAAAAGCTTAATCAGTTTTGACCAAAAACCCTAAAAGCTTCATCAGTTTTGACCAAAAACCCTAAAAGCTTCATCAGTTTTGACCATGAACCCTAAAAGCTTCATCAGTTTTGACCATAAACCCTAAAAGCTTCATCAGTTTTGACCAAAAACCCTAAAAGCTTCATCAGTTTTGACCAAAAACCCTAAAAGCTTAATCAGTTTTGACCAAAAACCCTAAAAGCTTCATCAGTTTTGACCGTGAACCCTAAAAGCTTCATCAGTTTTGACCAAAAACCCTAAAAGCTTAATCAGTTTTGACTGCGAACCCTAAAAGCTTCATCAGTTTTGACCAAAAACCCTAAAACCTTAATAAGTTTTGACCATGAACCCTAAAAGCTTCATCAGTTTTGACCAAAAACCCTAAAAGCTTAATCAGTTTTGACCAAAAATCCTAAAAGCTTAATCAGTTTTGACCAAAAACCCTAAAAGCTCCATCAGTTTTGACCAAAAACCCTAAAAGCTTAATCAGTTTTGACCATAATTCATTGACCAGGTTTATGGTCAAAAATGATGAAGCTTTTAGGGTTTATGGTCAAAACTGAGAAGATTTTAGGGTTTATGATCAAAACTGATGAAGATTTTAGGGTTTATGATCAAAACTGATTAAGCTTTTAGGGTTTATGGTCAAAACTGATGAAGCTTTTAGGGTTTATGATCAAAATTGATGAAGCTTTTAGGGTTTATGGTCAAAACTGATGAAGCTTTTAGGGTTTATGATCAAAACTGATGAAGCTTTTAGGGTTTTTGATCAAAACTGATGAAGCTTTTAGGGTTCATGATCAAAACTGATGAAGCTTAGGGTTCATGATCAAAACTGATGAAGCTTTTAGGGTTTATGATCAAAACTGATGAAGCTTTTAGGGTTCATGATCAAAACTGATGAAGATTTTAGGGTTCATGATCAAAACTGATTAAGCTTTTAGGGTTTATGATCAAAACTGATGAAGCTTTTAGGGTCTATGATCAAAACTGATGAAGCTTTTAGGGTTCATGATCAAAACTGATGAAGCTTAGGGTTCATGATCAAAACTGATGAAGCTTTTAGGGTTTATGATCAAAACTGATGAAGCTTTTAGGGTTCATGATCAAAACTGATGAAGCTTTTAGGGTTTATGATCAAAACTGATGAAGCTTTTATGGTCTATGATCAAAACTGATGAAGCTTTTAGGGTTCATGATCAAAACTGATGAAGCTAGGGTTCATGATCAAAACTGATGAAGCTTTTAGGGTTTATGATCAAAACTGATGAAGCTTTTAGGGTTCATGATCAAAACTGATGAAGATTTTAGGGTTTATGATCAAAACTAATGAAGCTTTTAGGGTTAATGGTCAAAACTGATTAAGCTTTTAGGGTTTATGATCAAAACTGATGAAGCTTTTAGGATTTATGGTCAGAACAAAGAGAATTAAACAACCAGCTCATGAAAATAACCACTTTATGTTTTTACTGAGCTAATCTGGGGCTTTAATCTTAATCCATCTGATGAGGTATAAATCATGGCGCATGCGTAAAAGTTGGTCAGATCAGTTTCTCTGCAGGATCTTGTCTTTATATAAACATTATATATATTTTTGGGTCGGGGTGAGGCTGAACGTGTCAAAATGACACAATTGAAAAGCAGCAGCAGACGTCACGCCCTCGCTCCTCTCAAAGCGCGTCTGCCGGAGCGCACGGAGACATGAAGCGCCCCCCCCCAACTGGTAATGAACTCCTCCTTCAGACGGGATTCAAGCTCGGACCGATCCCAGGCGCGTGCGATTAAAGTCTAGCTAAATAAACATGCGTGGACCGGCGGGGGTGCTCCTCCACCCATCATCGCCGCGCCCACGCTGCTCTGATGATGGAGGCGCGCTGCGTCAAGGTGCGCGGAGACCACACCGGAAGCTGGTGATTGTCTTCAAAATTAAAGCTAGGAGTTTTTTTTTTTTTTTTTCAATTCAACCTTTATTTCTACAGGTTAATCCTATTGAGCCTCTTGGACTCATTTACAAGAGAGACCTGATTTTATTAAAAAGTGATGACAACGGTGAACAACAAAAACTATAATAGACAATCGTAAAGGATGTTACATATTGAGATTTTTTTTTAACAAGTGAAAATATAATGGTATCGAAAAAAAAGATGTAAAAAATATCATAAGGCTAAAAACTAAAATGAAGAACATGTCAGTTTTTACCAGGAACTCATCAGATGTTTGAAGCCACTTATAGGTCAAGGGTCAGGTTTTTATGAACATTACCAACAATATGATAAGAACTGGATGAAAAAAGTGACAAAGCGTTAATAATAATAATAATAATGTCCTTTTTTGTCATCTGTGTATGTTTCCCATACACAGACAAAATTCATCTCTGCATTTAACCCAACCACCACCAGGTGGTGCAGTGAGCAGCCATAGAAAGCGCCCGGGGAGCTGGAGAATAGCCTATATGCCACGGACTTCCGTTCCAGCACCTCCGCGGTCGTCGGCGCACTTCCGGTTAGCGGGAAAGACACGAACATAAATGACTAAATACAATTAATAAAACATCAGCATACACACCAATAACAACTCTATACACATATAAACCCATATAAAATTATGGTGACGTTCCTCCTACGGATGGCCGCGATAAATGTTCGCCGAAAACCCCCCCGCGGGACAGCTGTTCCCACCGGTGGGCGGATACAACGGTACTCACGTGTAGTGCCGGTAGCGCGCGGCCGCTTCCCGTTTCGGGTCGTTGTCATGGTTTGCTACTAGGAGCTAACGCTAGCAACAATGGAGGTGGATGGGAACCGGAAGTGGCGGGTGTGTGCGGCATTTTACCGGAAGTACGTCACGCCCCCCCGTGGCATATAGGCTATTAGGTGTGCACTCATAGACACCCCAAGGTGTGTAGTGGCCGGGGCGCGAACCCGCGTCCTTCGGGTCCCAAGTCAGAAGCCCTGCCACTACACCATCTTGGCTCCAGTCGTCCAATTTAATCATTGGTCATTCCCTCGAAGATTCAAAAGTCTCTGAAGGGGAGTGCATGTTGAAAAATCATTCAAGTCAACGTTTTGATTAAAAAAGCAGACACTTAGTGATGCATCGGTTGTAAATCCAGCGTGTTTTAGACTAGAAATGCCAAAACGATGAGCCATGCTTTTATTTTGGAGACTGCAGGAAGCACACCGGCGGTGGTGGAGGGGAGCTTGACGCCGGTGGCGGAGACCCACGTCACCGAGACGCCTTTTGTTACCGGGAGCGACGGTGCAGGCGCACAGGGTGGAGAGGGCGAGGCGTGGCACCACAGACAGACAGACAGACAGACAGACAGACAGACAGACAGACAGACAGACAGACAGACAGACAGACAGACAGACAGACAGACAGACAGACAGACAGACAGACAGACAGACAGACAGACAGACAGACAGACAGACAGACAGACAGACAGACAGACAGACAGACAGACAGACAGACAGACAGACATGCAGTGATCATCTTTGTTAGAACAATCCTGAAACCTGAGAATAGTGCACGTGATGTGCATGAACCTGAAGCTCCAGCTGCTGTGAAGCAGGAGTTGGTTTGATGAGTCACAGGCCTGATGGGCCTCATGTCTCCAGGCCCAGTGGCATCACCAAGACAACACCATCCTAACCTCACATGCAACTTCACGCTGTTCCAGATGCTCCCTCACGCTTTTCTTTTCTCTGCGTGTGTGTGTGTGTGTGTGTCTGTGTGTGTGTGTCTCTGTGTGTGTGTGTGTGTGTGTGTGAGTCGGTGCACGGAGCTGGGAGTGGCACCTGAAGCCCAGATCAGACGTGAGATTTAATGATCCACATCAGGTTCAGCCCCCGCGTGTTTCCAGGTTACTTTATTGCCGCTTCCTAAATTGTCGGTGATGTCGATTGGACTTAAAGGTCAACAGCCACGCGTGCACGCGCGCGCACACACACAGCTCGTCATCACACTCCCACATCCACTCACAGCCCACTGATGGAATAAAGAGCCAGTTCTTATAATGGATGCAGAGCTCGGAGATTTCTTGGAGGAAATGTGCTGACCACCATGGTGCAGGACTTTTGGGAGGCTCTCTGCTGCTCTGTCTGTTTCCTCACACACACACACACACACACACGCACACACACACGCACACACACACACACTCACACAGGCACACAAAGTAAGTGAATGGGCGTGTCTGAGTGTTGGCAGGCAGCACAGCTCTAAACACATAAGGCTTTTTAAAGAAATAATTTATGCATTACTTCATTGAATGTGCTATATATGTGTGTGTGTGTGCGCGCGCGCGCGCGTGTGTGTGTATTCCTCATCATGTTAAGTATATACAGCACCAAAAGTAATTATGTTTTTGCCTATGTGTGTGTGTTAGTAAAATATTTCATGAACCACTGGATACAATTTAATGAAACTTTCAGTTTTTAGTCATTGGATGTCCCTGATTGTTTTGTGGTGTCAGCTCCGTTCAAGATGGTCGCCACAGCTAGCAACCTTAGAAAACACACAAGCGGCTACAACTATGTCCGTTTTAAAGATATCGACCTGAAATTTGGTGTTCAGCTTAGAGTCGACCCCTTTTTTTTGTTAAATACAGATTGTACGACACCTGCTTTTTAAACCTTTCATAACTTATTGGAGTTACTATGTCTGTTAACAAAATATCTCATGAATCACTGACTGAAACTCTCAGGACGTGATCAATGGATGTATATCCTCCCACAGACCAAAAAACATGCTTGTTAGGCTGATTGGTGACTCTAAATTGACCCTAGGTGTGAGTGTGAGAGTGGATGGTTGTTTGGTGTGAGTGAGACAGGTCCCTCTTGTAAATGAGTCCCTGTGACTCAACGAGGCTAGCCTGTATAAATAAAGGTTGAATGAATGAATGAATGAATATCAACAGTTCAAGTGCTCAACTCAGGATGATTCATTAATAACGGTGCACCGATTGCAGTTAGCCTGATCTGCCGATTCCGATTTTGGCCAATTTTGTATAAACGACACTGTCAGAGGTTTTAAGGTCACAACGCACCTTCAATTTTCCAATCTTATTTTTATTGAAAATCATCTTTGAATAATATCCTAGAAACAATACAAACTTGTTTTAACTGGCCATGAGGTAGTGCTCTGAAATATAAAGGGTTTGGACAATTGTTGTTAAAACACAACAAAAATCCGTAAAATCGATTTTAGGCCTGTCGCAATAAACAATAAATCAATTAATCGTATGATAAATGAAAATTATCGACCTCATTTTCATTTATCAGCCTTATTGTTTCTTTGTGTCTCTCTTTCTGAAGACACTGGATGACAAAAGCTCAACTCCGGTGCTCTTCTTTGGCCCCGCCCTTTCTCTTTAAAATCTGTTTTAACCGTTCAAAGTCATGGTTTTGGATCGTTCAAAGCAGCTAAGCTGAGAAGCTAAGCTACGAGCTAAGCTAACAGTCCAACTTCGGGAATAAACCGCCGTCTTGTCGATGCTCCAAAATTCACGGTTGAAACCCGTGCCTTTGTGTAAAAAGTTGTTTCTCTGCAAAAAGAAGCTGAGAACTTAGTTTTTTTTATTAAAAGCTTTGTGTGAAAAATGCTAAAGAGCTCAAATCACACCAAGCGTCCACCATTTTGAGAACCGAAGAGAGACAGCCCATGTCAAGTCAAGAGGCCTCCCTCCCATTTTTCTTAGAGACGCTGCTCGCTCCCTCACTATCCATCCTTCGGTTCAAACAGTATTATACTGCCATCCAGTGGCCAAAAAAGGTACTACACTCTAAAACTACCCATCATTTCTTCTTAAATTTGACAATAATTACTCATTCTTGTCAAATTTCAAACATTATTATAATTTATCGCAATAATTTCAGAGACAATTAATTGCCCAGCAAAATTTGTTATCGTGACAGACCTATTCAGTTTCTCATGTAAGTATCGGCCGATCGCATTCTCCCAAAATTAAGGAAATGGGGGGCGATAAATTGGCCGGCGGATTTATCGGCGCACCCCTATTAATTAACCTTTGCAAAAACAAGAATGGCTAAGTCTTGTTAATTTTAATGGTTATTCAGCTCAAATCTGGTGTGGTAGTAGCTATGAGTCATCCTCAACACATACATTGAGAGCTAACACGTTTAGCAAGCTTTCGCATGAGTTTGTTCAAAATGTCATTTAAAAAGTTTGAACAAAACGGTTATAACTACTTCACTTATTGTCACAAAATGAGTTTAGTCTACAAATGTAAAACTCTGGTGTAAATGGTGACAGGCGATTGGCATTCTTTCAAGTACTGCTTTACTTTACTTTAAATTTTCTTCAGACCTTTGCTGCTGTTTCTGTCACTTTTCAGTCCAGTATCTGAACATTTTCAGATTAACTGTTTTGGTTGTTTGTTAAACCATTTAAGTCTGACATGCGAGTCATAAAAAGGCTCCTAAACTCAAGGGATGAGCCAGCGTTGATTCAACACATGACAGGAACATCAGTAACGAAAGTCAAATTGGAATTTTAGGCTTTTTGTTACAAGCTCTCCATCACGAAAACACAATTTGTTCCCTTTTTCTTTAGTCAAATGTAAAAAAAAAAAACCAGTTTATCAGACATTAAATGGTATTTTCGCATACATACACGATCAACTGAAGGATGGTCTTAAGCTGCTCTTTCCTCGTCCTCCATTTGTACACAGATGTTATCTTTTAAGCACATACTGCACAATATGTTGTCATGTTCAGGTACAAGGACTGGCCTGAAAATGACTAATAAAACAGCCAAAGTCCAAAAAAACCAACAACTCACGCCCAAAAGCCCAGAGAACCATTGATCATCGCCTTTTTATTCTCTAACACTGAACTGTAATTCTAACGTTTGCCCATTACGCATCCATTCAAGATGCTCTGTAATGTTGAGGGAAACGAGTGAGCTCACTCCTGATGACCTAACTGGGAATGTGGGGAAAAGTGTAACACTGAGTAAGCGAGGAGAGAGCGGAAATATTGCAGATCACACCGAGGCTCCCTCGATGCCAAACATCAGCACTTTTTTTCCCTCCTCCAGGCTTGTTAAAAAAACGAAAGCGGTCTCTTGGTAAGGTTTGGACGGATCCGACCCAGATGTTCTCAATTACCTCCCTCTGGCCCACATTGTCAGTCTGGTATTTCCTCCATCAATCCTGCCCTCCCCCTATGGCTTCTTTGCTTCGAGTCATCTCGTGAATGCTCCCCTCAACTATTTCACTATCAGTGGATCCTTTTGACGTCCAGCCAGAGAGCGCTCGCAGTCGGACTTTAGAAAAGTGGTGCTTTAGTTTATTTATACGTATAAAGTATAAAACTCTGACGCTCCTGCAAAAGAACAGAAAAGGCAACGGTGGTGGAATAAACTAGGGCTGAACAATTAATTGCATTTGCAATAATATCGCAATACAGTATGATAAAATGAGATTTTCTAATCGCGAAGGCTGCAATTTGACTGGTCACGTGACACAAATCTTTATCAACACTTTAAAAAAAAACACCACAAAGACACTTACGATGGTTGCATGGCTAGAATGACAACAACCAGTGCTTCAACTTCAAATAAGCAAAGTATCAGCCGACAGGGATCACTGACCCAACTGTTTGAACTTCAAACAGTAATTTTTTTAATATCTAATTTTTTATATTTATTTATTAACTGTCATGTGAAGTTCATATTAGGAAGTTCACTTAACATGTTTACTATTATGTTTATGAAACAAGTAAAAATAGAAATGGTGAAAAGAAAAGGCATAGATTTGTTTGCTTTATTGTCTGCTTTAAATAAATCTGACATTGTTTATTATAAAACAGATTGATTTATTGCTTCTGTTTGTTGAAAAATACTTGAAAAGATATTATTAAAAAATTGCGTTTTAAATCGCAATTGCAATTTATAGAAAAAAATTGGCTATTAGATTATTTTCCAAAATTGTTCAGCCCTAGAATAAACTTGAGTCAATGTTTAGCAGAGTAATACCAGATCTTAACATAATATATTAGCTATGGTAAAGTCACGTGCTGAGATTTATTCATGGGTGCCAATGCTTAAGCCTTAAAGCACCTTTATTTCTAATACATTAAAACAATTTGACCTGCGCCTTATCATGCAGCTTTGAAATTAAACTTACAAAATGTATCAAAACACGCAACTTGATTAGGAATATAGTATGCCGAGACGTCTCTGTGTCACAAAAGCTGCAAAAAAATAACTGCACAACAATCCCAATGGAGAGTAATGGGATTTTGTGGAAACAAGAAAATCCGGTCCATTTTTGTTTCGGAGCTCAGATATACTTCACAGAAACATCATTCATTTTTATTTCTCCTATATTCCCACGAACGATATAAACTGCTGGTGCTTCACTTAACCTTTGAATTTAGTTTCAACCATGAGAAAATATGTTCACGCTGTTACCTTCTTTTTTTTTTTTTTTGCTGAGGTCGTCAAACCTCCTGCCACAAATCCAGCTGACTTGGAGCCTGCATAGCCTCAAATTGAATCACCGTCTGATTAAATCCCTTCTTTACACAGTTAACTGGAAGTGTCTTTGTTCGGTGCCCCCGCACTCCTGACCCCGACTGTGGCTGACCAGAGAGGAAATGCAAGAAGTGCCCACGTGTTTTTTTTCTTCTTCTTTCTGTTGGTCTGAGAAGATGTTGGTACAGAAGCATCACAAGGCTGCTTTGCACTTGGCCTTGGACATTTCTGTGTGACTGACAGTCGCTCGCATGCTTTACAGAAGCATTGAGGAACTGCTGCCAACCCGTTTGAAGAGTTCCTTCACCCCCCATATACCGATTTGTACCGCACCCCCAATTAAACCAGTGAGCTTGATGAGTTTCAAGATTTGAACATTACAAAAGAAAGATGCAAACCCTTCATGATCAACTGAGGCAACGTGGCCAGTTTGAAACAAACCAAATGACTCAGCCTTTGACAGAAAGATGAGGGCATGAAAAGAAAGAGGCAGAAATCTCTGTAATTGGAGTGGATTGACAGCGAGACGCATGGCTCCCTCCAGACCATTAGAGAGGCCCGGGTGGAGAGGGTTTGTTCCCAGGAGGAGAAGGCTTGTCTTATGCTCAGCCATGGGGAAGAATCTGGCAGGAACGCTGATGAGCGGAGAGGAGCCAGGGGACGAGATGGGCTCTATTGTCCAAGAGAGACAACCTGAGACACCGAGGATAAAAGATGGAGGTTTTTTTCATTCGTTCAACCTTTATTTAAACAGGTTAGTTTCATTGAACCGCGAGGACTCATTTACAAGAGAGACCTGTTCCAGACAAAACCACGGATAAGGTACGAACAACAATAAAAAGAAAAGCAAATAAAAGTATTGAGCGCACGCTGTAGCTCCACTGATGACGTGACATGTAGGAGGAGATGTATGGGGGCAGCAGACCAAACAGTGATTTATAGATGAAAATGATAATGTGTTGTCATCACTATATGTTCCCAATGGCAAAATTGGC